>LOEQ01009894.1:0-40710 GCA_001685075.1 Bramus lutescens | reverse complement strand
CATAGAACCTTCAGCTGGTGATGGATGGAGATAGAGACAGAGACCCACATTGGAGCACTGAACTGAGCTCCCAAGGTCCAAATGTTAGCAGAAGGAGGGAGACCATGAGCAAGGAAGTCAGGACCATGAGGGGTGCACCCAACCCACTGATACAGTGGGGCTGATCTAATGGGAGCTCACCAAGGCCAGCTAGACTGGGACTGATGGAGCATGTGATCAAACTGGACTCTCTGAACGTGCCTGACAGGGAGAGATGACTAAGAAGCCAAGGACAATGAAACTGGGTTTTGATTCTGCTGCATTTACTGGCTATGTGGGAGCCTAGTTTGTTTGGATGCTCACCTTCTTTGACCTGGATGGAGTGGGAAGGGCCTTAGACTTCCCACAGGGCAGAGAACCCTGACTGCTCTTTGGACTGGAAATGGAGGGGGAGGGGGAATGGGGAAGGGGAAGGAAAATGGGAGGAAGTGGAAATTTTTAATAATAATAAAGAAAATGAAAAAAATTCTGGCATAATATACTCTTTATGTTTTATATCTTTATAGAATACTTTAACCCTCTTTCCATATCATTTTTTGCCCATAAGTATAAGTCTCTGTGTAGGCCAGAGGTAGCATCAGGCAGTCTATCTTTGTCTGTATATGCCATGTAACTGTCTGGATATATAGTGGGAAGAAGCTTATAATCTGAATTGTGGCCAACCTTCTAGCCCACCGAATCTTGTTGATCTTTTTAAGTTTTCTTTGTTTTAATTATCCTATTCCTTAGTAAGTACAGGGAGAGATGTTTCAAAAATTTCTCATCTTCCCATAAAATCCTCTGGCTTCTTTATGGGTGTCACAACCTCCAAGGCGTGAAGAAGAACTTCAAGAAGAAAATGATGTCTCCCTAAATCAAGGGGAATAATATGTTTAGGACTGTCTTTGGGGAGACTGGAAATAGCATTCCTAGGAGAAGACATAAATGATTCATAAGAAAATTTCCATCAATCCAATATTCCCAAATTTTACAAATAAGTCTGTAATAGGTGGGGATGAAAAGCAAAGTTGGCATGGTAGCCATCATGTGGCTCAGATTTTTTTGGATCTTTGTCAAACAGCTGTACTGGCTTTATGACTTCTGTCATCCCCATCAGATATGCCATACCACTGCCTGGCACATACACAGCAATCTTAACAAATTCACAGGGAATAGATATGTTTACTCAACAAGAGTCTGTGCTCACTTTTTGTGGAGTTGTGTGGTATTTACAAGGCTTAATTTCACAAATTAGGAGTCCGCACAAGAAGAGATTCACTAATCAGTCAGAAAATGATTGTAATATGAGTGAGTAGGTTTCTCTAAAATTCACAGAGATCCTAGATAGGCTTTAACAAGAGCCATTGGAAACAATAGTCACATCAACACATTTCTCAGTATGGAGATGATATTGTAGGAAAATGTCAACAAATGGAAATTTGGGGAGAAGATGATGCTAACACTGTGAAATACTAACAGAGTAATGTAGTATACAAACACTGGATACTTTATGGAAGAAGCTCAATTTACCTATGATATGAAGCTTGTGCTGAAGAGATCCTAGATGGTACATTTAAAAAGAAATCAATTTCCTTACCTTTAAATGGTTCAGCATTTTAAATATTTACTTCTAGAGAAGCAAGGTGCCAGTGGAGGTGAGGAAGCAGAGAAGGTTGAAGGTTGTGACATTATGTTAATTTAAAAAAAAATGACAGCAAGGCTCTCCCCAGTTGCTGCAGTTTCTCTATGACATTTCTTCCCTGCTGGAGTGATGATGGTTAGGCCTGAAATGTGTTTTGGAACAATTGATTCATATGCAACAGCTTAAAGCAAACAGATCTCTCTGAAATTATTGGTCAGTTTATGAAGGAAGAGGCATCATAATATGTTTGTTGTTCATAGTGGGAAAGGGCAAGAAAAGGAAACTAGGAATGGAAGATGTCTACTTTATTTTTTTACTCAGGAATTCTGATGACAACGATTCCTGTAATAATACCATAAACACATGGTCATTGCGTAGCCATGCTTTCCTGCTGAAAGACGCAAAGAGAAAGTTGTAATGTAATAGATTTGCATATCCTTCCTCCAGATGTTGTAATTATGTAATTGTATCACAAAACTCATCTTCACATCGCCTCTCTGGGGGGTCTAATGATTTATCACTTTTGCAACATTACACAAATTAACACCAACACAAATTCTCTCCTTGGGTTACCTTTGCAATTTTAAATGATATAATTGCATTAGAGGCTTGTACAAGCATATAAAATCAGAGACATTTTAATTGAATGTAAGGTGATAATTGCCTTTCACTAGCAAATTAGTTGTGTGAAACCTAAGAGACAAGCTGAAAGGGTGTTAGTTTTGGTTGTTTAGCTGGATTTAGGTAGTACTGAAATCTAAGTCATTACTCAAACCTTCAGAAGAGATAGAAAGTTTGGAGGACAGTACATGCTCTAACATCTCTCTCCTGGCTTCCTCCCTCTTTTTAAATCACATACTTAACACAGCATTCAGAAAGGACATGCTTCCATTCTTAATGAGTGCCCCATGCTGCTGAAAGGTGACAAATTGGCAGCTTCAGGGAATAGTCCAGCATCCAGAGACTGGGTACCAGATTGATGGTGACAGGGATAAATCCTCCCATCACACCTCCACCAGCTCTTCTCAGCCAAGATCACAAGAAGCTGGCTGCCTCTGATGCCTGCTCAGGATTCATGCTCTGTGACCTGTTTGGCTTCTGCCTCTCTGCAGAGATCACCAGCAGGGGAGCTAATTACTGTTAGTCTGGACCTCCCTTCCCCCAAGGTTACTTGAGTGGAGAACACTTCCTTTATAATAATTCTCTGTCCTGCTGTGAACAGCCATTACCCAGCAAAGGATTTGTTCCCAGCAATAATCTGGTGGGATTTGGCTTCAGACCTAGAAGAGAGAGATCATAATGGGTCCTTGGAGTCATCCACATTCCCACAAGTCTTGCAATGGTCTTAACATGAGACTTGTTTTTTTAATCTCTGCAAAATATTTTCTTTCTTTCTTTTTTTCTTTTGCTTTATAGGCTGTATAATTTTACTCACTGTCTGCTCTTCACTTCTCCCTGCATAAGCAGTTTTAGGCTTTATTTAAGTGTCTCATTTCCAAGTGTTCATGACTTTATGCAGGGCTTGCCACACATCACTCATGCCTTATTTTTAGGGTGACTGAGTAATTAGCATCTTTCACAATTAGGCAGGATTTGCTCTGCTAATTTCATTCCTTGATGAAGGTGCTAACTTGGCGTGAAAATGTAATATGCGGGGTGATTTATTAAGTCTCCACTGATGGGTTGAAATCACATGCTTGCCTTTCCTGTTGAGAAAGTTAACAGCATACATTTGGGAGAGATGGTATTTGAAAAGTGGTGCTGGTGTGACTGAATGTGTGAATGCATAATGAAGTCAACACAGATAGCCCCTTTCAGATTAAACTGTATTACAACCGCGTGGTAGCTCCATTGAGGAAAAGAAAGGACACTGAAGAAAGAAGTATGTGCTCATCCTCAAGAGTAGCTGTCAGTCACAGTGTCTTGGGAGGTATAGAAAGAAAAGTCATACCTGCTTTTCCTGTTTTTTTTTTTCTTTTTCTTATTGTTTTGTTTTGAAAGCAATAAACAAATGTTATTACACTGACCTGAAAGTATTTTTTCTATGTAAACTGTGTATGTAACTATTAGCGCATGCACCAAATACTTTGAAGAAAATCCAAGATTAAGCAAGTTGACACATACTCCATCCATTAGATTTACTGAAGTTTTTTTTTGTTTCCTATTTAAAGTATAGACATCTCACATCCAGTTTAAAAAGTTATCTTTATTTTGAGATCAGGTTTCAAGATATAAAGCCCCAACTGACCTTGAACTCATATATCTCTTGACCCTCAGCTGAATGTGGAAATTACTTTATACAAACTAAGCAGGTTGCAATTCATATTTAGGAACATATTAAATATATTTTGATATTAAATATATATTCCTAAATATATATAATATATACCTAATTTATAATATATGAATAAAACACAATTAAAGATAAAAGCCATATGAATTTGAGAGCAAGGAAAGGCTACATGGGAGAGTTAGGAGGGAGGTAAAAGAAGGCTCAATGATAAACTATAATATTAAAAAATTAAAATGTAAAACAATTATGATGAACATATATTAGTATTGCCTCTTCATTAAAATATGAAATAATTTTGAATGTGTAGAGATTAATTAAATCTTTAGATTTATAGGTATCTTATGGGAGCTGGAGAAATGGCTCAGGGGTAAACAGCACTTGTTACTCTTGCAGAGAACTGGAGCTCAGTTCCCAGTACTCTTCTGATGACTCATAACTGTCCACAACTCCAACTTCAGAGAATTTTTGCCTCTTTTGACCTCCATGGTCACCATTAATGTACATGATTCTCAGACACACATGTAAGCAAGGCATGTACACACATAAAAGACTTAATTCTAAAAATGTTTTATGCAATTTTAAGCATGTAATATTTTTAATTTTTTTTCAAAAATCTTAAGATGAGTTACAAAAGAATTTCTCTGTTTAGAATTCAAATAACTTATAAATGGGAGAAAATATGGGGCTGAATCTCCTCGGTGTTTTAATTGTGAATAAACATTATATAGATGGCATTTTTATAAATAAAACTTCTTTCTAGTAAAAAAGTTTGTCTTTTATTTAAAACACTATTATTACTAACTTATATGTATGAGTGTTTGCTGCATTCACATCTGTATACCAAGTGTATGATTGGTGTTCACAAACCCAGATATGGGTGTCAGATCTCCTGGAATTGGAGTTATAGGCTGTTGTGGGCCACTGGGTAGGTGCTGGTCATTGGACCTAGGTGCTTTGGGAGAACAGCTAGCTTACTCATTCCTCCAGAGTCCATTTTAAGAGATATTTAAGAAAATAGAACAATTTTTTTGATGAACATACAAAATATATAAAGTATTCATTTCTAATTTAAGGTTACATATTTTATCTTCAAAGACAGTTTCTGCCTTGCCTTTAAAATATCAAAAATTAAAAAGAAAAGACTTGCTTTCCTTATAAATTCTATGACTAATACTTGCAATGTAATATATGACCTCATTGTTCAGTTGTCTTTCAGAAAATAAAATCAAAGTCTAATGAGAAGAATCCTTGGTTGTTTCCATTCTGACTTCTCGTTTCAGTTTTTCTTTTTTTACTAATTATGTGATTGGAAATTCTTTAATATTTTAAAATTCAGTACTTTATAAAAAAAAGGTATGGATCTTCAACATGTAATGCAATGGTTCAATTCTTTCCACAAAAGACTGTTGTTATCTTTTTGATACCTCCAAGTTCATTTTTCAGTTAACATATTCACAATCCTTTTTAAAAAATTGATGAAGCATTTCATCCTTCTTGTGTCTCCAATCTAGAGTTGTTCATCCTACATATGTTGCCTCATTGTAAATTAAGTGCATTGGTTTCCACAGCAATTCTCCTTGGCCAATTTTATTTTTGCTTACTTTCTTTCTCTCTTTTTACCTCTCTAGGGTGTCTCCTTGACACTGCCCTGGACATAGATGGTGAGTTTACTACTTTAACCTCCTCCTTATATTTATTAACTATTAATGAATGACTTCCAACTTCAACTTCATCCATAAATTTTTGACTCATAGACATCTTGAATATTGAGGGGCATTAATGATATTTTAGAAAGCAGATAGCAACATTAAATTGGCTGACCAGTGTAGACCTAATTAGGGAACAGAAATTTAAACAGAGACCTAGGAAATGAAATTGTGAGTGTCACATTCATCTGTGGGATAATCTTTGGAACAATAAAGAACACTCAGGAGAAAGAAATTCTAATACAAATTGTCTATTAGATCTTAAAGACCAGCAACGATTCAGCATAGTTGGATATGGGATATAAAGGAAACTGAAGAGACCAGACAAGATCATGCAGGCCATTGGACTGAGAAGGAAAGGGGGGTTCCAGGAGAGCTCTAGGCAAAGAAGCAATAAAGTAATATCTGTAAGTCACTAAAAGTGTAGCATGTAGACAGAAAGAGGAGAGATAATGAGCATTCACCACAATGGATATTTCTAAATTAAACACATGCATGTTAAGTCATGTCCTATGACAGTGAGGGACAGAACTAGAAATTAATTTCTCCTTTTTCTGTCATCATTTGCTCTGTTCTTTTCTATTAAAGGACTTATATATCTCTACATCTGAAGTAATCAAGTAGAAGACATGAGTTCTCTGTCCGATGGAATTTCTTACCTGTCATATAATTTCATCTAAGACATATTGTGAAGAGTAGAAGAATGATCTGTATTCCACCTATGTCATCTCACATAATAATCTTTATTTTGCCTTAACACTGAATTTTATGGAGTTTAGTGGATAAATGTTGAAGTAGTAAATTCAGATATGTATATAAATGCTACCTCAGCTGCAATACTAAAATCTGATTTTTTTTCTTTTCAGTATTTCATTGAAATATTTTAGATTTCAGTGTGATGCATCTTTATTGGGCTAAATTGGGCAATGTTCCATTATTTGTGCTGCACAGGAAAATATTAAGACACAGAGCTAATGACAGAATCCACACTCTCAGGGAGTTTAGAGATGTCATATTAGGATAGACAAAAAGACCTTAGCTTAATAAATATGTGAGTAAAACTTTTTGATGATAAGTTTGAAAAGGCTTTGGTTTTATAAAAGAATGAATAGTTCAATAATTAAAAAATATCCTATAAGAACAACAATGCTTTCAATAATACACCCAATTCTCTATATTGGAATATGATATACAACTAAGAAAAGTTCACTGTTTTACTGAGCCTTACTTCAATGATTTCATTACAGTTTTAGTAATATATTTATGACAGTTATAGCACTTAAATTTTGAAATGCTGCAGCAATTAAATTTAGGAAACGAAAAAGTTGAAAGGGCATCACTATCAGAGAGACAGGATTAGTATTAAAAAACACATTGCTAGATTGGATAAAGCACTCCAGGGAAACAAGAACATGACTGAAAATGAGATTTGACTAGAAAAATGATACAAAAATGCTGATTAAAGTATATAAAATTAAATAACATAGAAGTCTTGTAATACCACTTTTTTGTTTTCTTTTACTTTCCATTTGAAGTTGTTTAGTGACTGTGAAATCGTTTGGTACGGGTATTGAATGTGAAGCTTACACCTAATCATGCTTTCCTTATCACTGCTCTAGTGCACTTGGCTTGTACCCAACCTTTTACTATATGCTAAGAGCAAGAGTGATTGGCTTTTTGCACAAGGATTATAGTAATGACCCCCAGAGTGCATTTGAGTATTAACTTTCTAGTCAGTGAGGCAGTTGCTTGTACTGTTGCTCCTCCAGAACAAATTGACAGCATTCCACCCCTACAAAGTGTTTCAATATTTGTTAATATACACACAGTTAGATCATTTCAACCCATTTTGAAACCCAGGTCTTTCGGTTTCTACTTCAGTAAAGAATATTGATTTTCATAGGTAAATTTTTAATGAGAAAAAAAGAAAAGATCAAAACTCATAACTTTATTTCTTCTCTTGGGAGTGGTGGCATGTAGTAATTTTGTAAATGCAAAGACACTTTCAGTACAGGAAACAGTATCAAGAGTCAACACATACAAGACATCCGTAAAAACACATCTCAGAATTTTCAAAGAACGAACTACCTTATGTTAGTATTGCTTCAGAATCATGGTCTGGGAAAGCCTTTTGAGAGTTAAGTATAATTGATTTGAATCTTGTTTCACAAATGGGAAAACAGCTTGAATTTGGTCCAGTTGGGGTTTTCTGTGAAAGGCTTCCTTTGCTAAATAGATCAGCTTCCGTGGGGACAGGCTGTAGCTTTATTTACTTGTGGGCACTAAGATAAGATATGGAATGCAGTAAGGAATTACGCAAATCTAACAAAGTGTTGGTACTGGTAGTGGATTCTTTCTTGAGTTCATAAATTTCCAGCTTAGGGAAATTGGTGATATTTCCAGTGTCAGGCATGATTTCTTTCCTGTTGAGAAGTTTCACAGGGTCATAACAATAGACAAAGAAAGACAGACAACCAAGCACTGCTGGGAGAGAGAATTAGCCTTTCCCAGGGGGCAATTCTCCAGGTTGTTTACCCAGTAAAAGTGGTCTACCCTGTAACCATTCCATACAAATGACAAAAATGGACTCAGCAGGCTGTATCTGTGTTGATGTAAAACAACAATAAAGAAAATGAAGCCATCAATATTACAGTAGAGGAGTCCTGGGGTGTAGAAGAATGACACTTGATACAGGTAGAGGGGGTATAAAGAAAAAAGAGACGCGATGCGGTTTTATTTTAGTTAGAATTATATTAAAATAATAATAAAACAAAAGATGTATCTCAGATTGGTTCAATAGTGTTCGCTTGCCCATGGTTTGAAAGGGAATATTGTAATGCCTGTGTTCTGACATCATCGAAGCATCCACCACTGCTTTCTGATCAGTTTCTTTTCATACCAATGGAGAACTGAAAAACACTGGGATTACTCAACAGAACTCTACTACAAGTTGGGGGGCAGCCAGTAACTTTCCTATTTGATACAGGGACACAACATTCAGTTTTGACCCAAACCAACGGAACCTTAAGCGAGAAAACTGTCTGGGTACAAGGAGCCACTGCAGGCAAACAATATCGATGGACCACCGAACGGAAAGTACACCTCACCTCCGGTAAAGTAACCCATTCTTTCCTTCATGTCCCAGATTGCCCTTACCCCTTTACTCGGAAGGGATCTATCTATTCTCCAAAATGGGAACGCAAATCCATTTTCAGGAAAAAGGAGCCACAGTTTCAGGTCCTAATGGAAGCCCCCTCCAAATTTTGACTATGAAATTAGAGGACGAATATAAGCTGTTTGAGCAGCCTCTCTAAGAGAAAATTGAGCCTCTCCAGTACTGGCTTCAAAAATTTCCTATGGCCTGGCTGAAACCGGGAAAATGGGCTTGGCCATTACACAGCCTCCCATTATTGTCAATTTAAAAACCTCAGCAACCCCTATATCTATAAAACAATACCCCATGTCAAATGAGGCTTATCAAGGTATCAATCCCTACTTAAAAAGACTCTTAGACCAAGGAATTCTGGCGCCTTGCCACTCCCCTTGGAACACTCCCTTATTACCAATAAAGAAACCCGGAATGAGGGACTACCTACCAGTGCAAGACCTGAGAGAAATTAACAAACGGGTGGAAGACATTCACCCAACAGTGCCCAATCCTTACAATTTATTGAGCACCCTGCCACCATCTCACACCTGGTACACGGTGTTAGACCTGAAAGATGCATTTTTCTGCCTAAGACTATGCCCACAGAGTCAACCACTGTTCTCCTTCGAATGGAGAGACCCAGAAGCTGGAATATCGGGGCAATTGACTTGGTCCAGATTGCTCCAAGGATTTAAGAACAGCCCCACCTTATTTGATGAAGCTCTACATCAGGACCTAGCAAGCTTCAGAAAACAACATCCCACCGTAATCCTGCTACAGTACGTGGATGACCTGCTACTGGCAGCTCCCTCTGAGGAGGACTGTTTCACAGTTATGGGGGCTCTACTACAGACCCTAGGAGAATTGGGTTATCGTGCTTCCACCATAAAGGCACAGATTTGCCGGACCAGAGTCACTTACTTAGGGTACCAGCTGAAAAATGGACAAAGATGGCTCACAGACGTACGCAAGGAAGCTGTATCCCACATCCCAATTCCCCAGACCCCCAGACAAATGTGGGAATTTCTGGGGACCGCCAGATTATGTAGACTTTGGATCCTGGGGTTTGCAGAAATAGTGGCACCCCTGTATCCACTAACCAAACAGGGAACTCCCTTTGTCTGGATTGAGGACCACCAGAGGGCATTTGATACCATCAAAAAAGCCCTATTGTCAGCCCTCGCCTTGGGGCTTCCTGATGTGTCAAAACCCTTCGAACTCTTTGTGGACAAGAAATGGGTTTGCAAAAGGGGTCCTCACCCAGAAGCTAGGGTCTTGGAGGAGGCCGATTACTTATATCTCAAGAAAAAAACTGGACCATGTGGCATCAGGGTGGCCCCCATGTCTGAGGATGATAGCGGCCATTGCTACCCCCATAAAAGACTCAAATAGGCTGACCCTGGGGCAGCCCCTCATTATAATAATACCCACACCATAGAATCCATTGTCCACCAGCCCCCAGACCGCTGGCTCTCAAACGCCCGAATGACACATTACCAACCTCTGCTGCTAGACGCTGACCGAGTGCAGTTTGGGCCAACTGTCACTTTAAACCCAGACACACTCCTTTCCAACCCGGGAGGGCAAACACCTCACAACTGTCAGCGAATCCTGGCAGAAGCACATGGGACAAGGCCCTATCTGACTGACCACCCTCTGGCGGATGCAGAGATCACTTGGTACACGGATGGAAGCAGCTACTTGCTAGACGGCGAACGGAAAGCGGGGGGCAGTGGTGGTGGATGGCAAACAAGTCATATGGGCCAGCGCTCTACCCCCAGGTACCTCTGCTCAAAGGGCAGAATTAATCGTTCTGACACAAGCTCTTCAATTGGCAGAAGGTAAGAAACTTAATGTCTATACTGACAGCACATATGCATTTACTACAGCCCATGTCCATGGGGAAATATATAGGAGGCGAGGCCTCCTAACCTCAGAGGGAAAGGAAGTCAAAAACAGATCAGAGATTTGGGCCATACTCAAGGTCCTATTTCTCCCTAAAAAGCTAAGCATTATCCATTGCTCAGACATCATAAGGGAGACACTTCTATGGCGATAGGAAATCATATGGCGGAAGAGACACCTAAACGAGCCGCCCTAGGGCCCCAGCTATTGACTGCAACAATCCTGGTGGGATCTGAACCTGCTAGCCAAGATCTTGATCAGGACTCCGAATATGAGGACAATGATTTAGACACAGTACAAAAACTTGGCGCTGACTACGACCATGCCCGCCATCACTGGATATATCAAAGAAAGCCTGTAATGCCTCAGAAGGTAGCAAAAGAACTCTTAGCCCATTTTCACAAATTGACTCACCCGAGTGCAAGAAAGATGACCACCCTCTTAAACAGAGAAGAGATGAATAGCTATATACCTGGAAAAGAGACTTTAATTCAGCAGATCATGAACAGATGTACAGCCTGTGCCCAAAGTTAATGCCGGAAGGCACATTGGACAAAAGGGAATTCGGCTCAGAGGGCATACGCCTGGAATCCATTGGGTAACAGACTTCACTGAGATTAAGCCAGGAATGTACGGTTATAGATAACTCTTAGTTTTTGTAGATACCTTCTCAGGATGGGTGGAAGCTTTTCCAATGAAAAAGGAAACTGCGCAGGTCATGGTCAAGAAACTGCTGGAGGAGATTTTTCCCGGATATGGATTGCCTAAGGTACTCGGGTCAGATAATGGCCCAGCCTTTGTCTCCCAGGTAAGTCAGTTGGTGGCCAAATTTTGGGGATTGATTGGAAATTACATTGTGCTTACAGACCCCAAAGTTCAGGACAAGTAGAAAGAATGAATAGAGCAATTAAGGAGGCTTTAACTAAATTGACGCTAGAGACTGGCACTAAAGACTGGGTTCAACTCCTACCACTGGCACTATACAGAGCCACGAATACAGCAGGCCCTCATGGGCTCACCCCCTTTGAAATCCTCTACGGAGGACCACCACAAGCTATATCATTCTTTGACTCTGATATTACTGCTTATGCCACCTCCCCTTCTATGCAGGCCCATCTGCAAGCCTTGCAGTTGGTGCAAAAAGAAATCTGGAAACCCCTAGCTGCTGCCTATAAAGACGCCGGCCCAGCTCCTCTTTGCCCACATTCTTTCAGGATTGGAGATTCTATTTGGGTCCAGAGACATCAGACTAAGAACCTGGAACCTCGCTGGAAGGGACCCTACACCATACTCCTGACCACTCCCACCGCTCTCAAGGTAGACAGAATTGCGGTCTGGATCCATGCATCTCACGTGAAAGTGGCCGACAACAGTCAACCTCTGACCCGGAATGGAAGCTCCAACGTTCTCGAAACCCACTAAATATAAGACTTCTCAGGGGGCTGGAGAGATGGCTCAGAGGTTAAGAACATCGTCTGCTCTTCCAGAGGTCCTGAGTTCAATTTCCAGCAACCACATGATGGCTCACAACCATCTGTAATGAGGTTTGGTGCCCTCTTCTGGCTTTCAGGCATACATGCAGATAGAATATTGTATACATAATAAATAAATATTTTTTTAAAAAATAATACTTGTCAGGGCTTAGCATTGATCATGACCCTCACCCTCCCTTGCCCTGCGTGCCAGGGTCACAGGGAGCCCTCACATGCCTAAACAACTTACTTGGCAGGTGTTCTCCCAATCGGGGGATATGGTCTGTTCTATCACTGGCTTTCACCCTCCTGGGACCTGGTGGCCTAACGTTAGCCCTAATTTTTGGCAACTAGCTGCGGCACTTGATACATGGGACATAGCTGCCTATAAACATAATCAGCTAACACTTAATATGGAACCAACCTCTGGAGGCGATGGGATAAAGGGCTGTTCCAATTTTATTAGGCGATGTCATCTTGCTCCTCTTGATTTTTATGTGTGCCCCCGGGATGGGAGAGATCAGGCTACTGTTCACTGATGTGGAGGCTATGGGGAACACTTTTGTGCTGCCTGGGGATGCGAAACCACAGGTGATGCATATTGGAAACCATCCTCCTCCTGGGATAAAATTATAGTATGCCGCGGCTGGCAAACCCTGTCCCCCTCCCCCCTGGGAGAATACTAAAAACAGGAGATTGTAGAAAAGGGACAGGTGAATGGACCTGTACCACGGGATACTGTTTACCCCTTAACATTTCTTTTACCTCTCAAGGGAAATATGATTATCAAATCTGGTTAAAGGGAAACACCTGGGGCCTACAATGGTATATGCAAGGGGACAATAGGGGGGTAACTTTTAAGATATAGCTAAGAATAGACCACACCTATACTCTTATGGGACAGAACCTCATCCTACCAGAACAGCTGGGACCATCCAGACCAGACCTAAGAAACTAAAGGTACCCATGCCTCCCCCAATTACAATGATATCCCCTGTTGTCATTACAGCTGATACGGAAGGGACTCCTTTACCTCCTGCACCGGAGAAAGATTATACAATCTGATAGAAGGAGCCTTATACGGCCCTTAATGTCCCCCAACCGATATTGACACAGGCTTGCTGGCTCTGCTTGGCCTTTAGTCCCCCTTATTATGAAGGAATAGCCATAACTGGAAATATAACTTATGCTAGCAGCATTCCTGAGGTCTGCAAGCATCAGAACATACACAAGCTAACCCTCCCTCAAATAGAAGGACAAGGAACATGCTTGGGAGTTGGGCCTCAAACCCATCAATCATTATGTAACCAGATACTAAAACTTCCCAAGGGAAACTATTATTTCATTCCTCCCCCCGGGACATGGTGGGCTTGTAACATGGGACTAAGCCCTTGTGTATCAACACAAGTTCTTAACCAAACTACAGATTATTGTGTAATAGCACAGATACTGCCCCACATTGCCTATCATGCCTCTGGGACTGTTCTAGATTTTTATGAAGGTAGCTCCCGTTCCAAGAGGGAACCAATCACTATGACTTTGGCTATGTTGCTGGGGATAGGAGGGGTCGCTGCAGGAATAGGAACAGGAACTGCTGCACTAATAAAGGGAGACCAACTGGCCCACCTCCAGGATGCCATAAGTGCAGACTTGCAGGCCCCCGAAAACTCCATCTCCTTATTAGAAAAATCCCTCACCTCCCTGTCTGAAGTGGGCCTACAAAACAGGAGGGGACTGGATCTGCTGTTCCTTAAAGAAGGGGGCTTATGNAGGGGTCGCTGCAGGAATAGGAACAGGAACTGCTGCACTAATAAAGGGAGACCAACTGGCCCACCTCCAGGATGCCATAAGTGCAGACTTGCAGGCCCCCGAAAACTCCATCTCCTTATTAGAAAAATCCCTCACCTCCCTGTCTGAAGTGGGCCTACAAAACAGGAGGGGACTGGATCTGCTGTTCCTTAAAGAAGGGGGCTTATGCGCTGCCCTTAAGGAAGAATGCTGTTTCTACGCCGATCATTCTGGGGTCATTCGAGACTCCATGGCTAATCTTAGGGAATGCCTCAAACAGAGACGCAAAGAATATGAGGCCCAGCAGGGATGGTTTGAAGGCTGGTTCGATAAATCCCCTTGGATGACGACCCTTATATCCACTGTGACCTGTGACAGGGCCTCTAATTATTTTATTGCTTTTGCTTACCTTTGGGCCATGCATATTAAACCGCTGCCTTCAATTTATTAATGATAGATTATCATTAGTTCAAGCCCTAGTGCTCACACAGCAATATCAAATGCTAAGGCAACATGATACAGGACCATAGGATCATATGGCTTTAGGATTAAAACCATTTTGCAAATAAAAAGGGGGGAATGTGAGACCCCAACTCAAATAAGACTAAGACCCCAACTCAAAACGCCTGCTTGCAGCTGCTTTTAGCACATGCCCTAGATAGATGGCAATCAGCAGTGGAAAAGTACAAAACTTGCAAAACATCCTCAGTTGTTGCTTGCACCTTGACCGCAGTACCACCCGCCAGTCAGGAAACATCTGGTGCCAAAGCTAGGACAGACAGAGTTTGTGGTCGATGTCCATATCTTTTATGGCATTACTGGGAAGTTTGGTAAAACAAATAACTGTGGCCTAGGACTGACCTAGTATGCTAATGTTGTATCCATTCATGCTGTACCCCATACACATTATGCTAATGTTATGTTTTTTGCCTATAAAAATTGGCTGGAATTGCTGTTTGGGGTGCTCTACCTCTTCAGAGACTAGAGCCACCCCGTGGCGCTATCGTTAAACCATTATTAAAGCCTCTTGCTTCTTGCATCTGCTGGACTGGTTAATTGAGTCGTGGGGCTTCTCCCTCTTGGGCCTGCACCCAAATGGATGAGGGTCTTTCAGTTTTCTATTACAAAAGTACAAGATCACTCTTTATAAATTTTCTAACTTTTTTCATTTTTTTCTGTGACTCCTTGCACTAGACATTATTCTATTTGTTGCTTTGTTGCTTTTGCAGTTTTTTTTTTGAAATTTTATTTTGATTGGGCCAAACTCCAGTTTGACCTTGAAACTTATGCTTGACTTATTCAGAAAGGTAGACAGATATTATTCTGATAAGCACGGGGAGAAAGAGAAAAATATAACCTCCCCAGGGGCTGATGCCTATATTATGTAGGTATAGAAATTTTAAAATATGTCAAGATTATTTTAATGTTACTGAAGAATTTGTCATCCAATGTCCATGTACAATGTGATGGGTAAGTACTTCTGAACCTTTGATTTAGATTGGGTATGACTCCCCCAAACACTTTCTTTCTACCTCTTCACCAAGGCAAACCCTAGAGAGGTAAGTTGCCTTCCAGCTGTCCCTAAAGTAAATAAGTCCCTCAGCTCCACATCAGTCTTAGCTTCATTCTGTCTTGAGCAATGTGGATAGCTATCGAAAATTCTAACAAGCCAGGAAGGGAGAAAAAGTGTGAACTACAAAGGAAGGAAGCTTAAGTTGGGTGGAAGAAAAGTACATTGATATGACCTTGGTGAACGTAGTTACTAGCTGTAGAGAATTCACATCTCCATGTAGTAGAAACACTTGAAAAATTTTAAGTGTTCTAATTGACAAGTATTGGTAGGTATTGAAGATTAGATGACCTTTAACTGAACATGGAGAATCAGGAAAAAATAATCAACATGCATAGATTCCAATATCCCACCCTTTAATTCTGAAATATATGCATCAATGCAAATGTTTTAAATAAATCACAAAATATAGTAGCTGCGTCTGTAAATATATGGATTTAAGAAGATATACTAACTTTGCAAATAAAAATTATTTTTGAAGGCAAAGTAATGAAGAAAATATTAGTTTTGGTATATTTCTGAGGTAAAATTATTATTATGAATAATTAGTAGCAATGGTAGTAGTAGGAGGCACATTAGATACAGTTTAGGAAACATACTTTTGATTGTAGTAAGTCAATCAAGCTGCATGAATAAATGATACAGTCACAAAAAACAGAGTTGATTTTCAATTAGTCAAAAGTCTCATGGAGTCCTGCATTTGATACTACAGAGAAGACATATTGTTAATATCATAGAGCAATCCTCACAGTAGTGGACAATTAATGTGACTGAATGAGAAATCAAGCCACGTGTTGGAAAGCACACGAGAATTCTCAGAAAAATGCACATGAAATATATCAGACTTTGGCAATGTCCTTACATACTAATGGTGTTAACTTTATTTGTTACATATGATCTCAAGAAAGACAACCATGATATGAAAGTTACAATGAATGTAATTGTAACTGGTCACAAGGTAAGATATCTGAAAATTGGTTTTACAAACTGCAGTAATCTCCTCTAGGGAATTTTGAATTTGCTGTCATTATTTTGAAGTTATTTAAGGACAGATATGGTAAGTATAATTTAGTCATGTATTAGAAAGAATCCCAGAATTACATAGGGTCACAATTCTATAATGAAAAGTACACTGTCATTTGACCAGAGAAGCTATGGATGAGCAGACTCAAGTGCCTATGAGATTTGAACATTTAGTCTACAAAGAATACTTTGTTCCTGGTTAGTGTGTTTATGCACTAGATTGCAAAGAATATGAAACACGCATTATGTACAACCATGGTGAACTAAAAATCCTGGAAAACCTGGAACTCTAAATAAACCACATATCTGACATTACGGTATGTGATTTTTAAGCAAATTTGCCTATTACTTGAATTTTCCTCCTGAGTGTGTGTATTAGGAAATACGTATCTGCCAGCGTTTTGCTGATTATTTAATTTGAAGGATATTTGACTCTTAATATTTTTTGTTATGATGCTATAGATATTTGTAGTACACAAAGACTTACAGAAACAGTTCTTTTTAGCATATTTTTGGTTTTCACCTTGGACGTTATATTTTTCTATCATTATATAGGATATCTAAGAAGGATATTCAAATTTAAAATAGAATTATGGATTGAAATTTCTCTCAATTGACAATATTAAGTAGATGTAATTTTTCAGAAAATTATGTCTAAAATGTGAGGTGTAAATATATGCTTCAGGAGCCTGAATATCAGGCCTAAAGAATTAACTATATTTGAATTAACCTGAGAGAAGAAAATGATTAATTTGTTCTAAATTTTAAGTGGTTTCCCTAGGTGTTACTATCTTATCATTAGGGCTTCCCTTCTTCTCCAAGGGGTGGAGGATTATGGCTTTTGGGAGGACTCAGTGCTTGGTAGATGACATTGTGTGGCTTTGAGCTTTTTGACTAAGGTACTCCAATCTTCTCTTAAAATGTGTATGTGTTTTATTTCCATGGCAAGTTGCTTAAAGTTTTTGAGTTTCTTTGCTCTATAGGCTGTGTGTATTCTGCCTGGAGGTCCAGGATTCTTGAAGTGAAACGTTTAATCAACCCAGGGTTTCCTCCTTGCCTCAAGGATTCTTTTTGAGTCATTTTAGTTTTATCCACATTTGAGAACCTGTCCTTTTTCCTTTCCACAGTGAACAGTCTGATGTCTGTATACAAACATGGCATTTTGGCAATGTTATGGCTAGAATATTTTAATTGCCACATTATTAACCTATTATAATGACTATAATGATGATTTTCATTGTTGTTTTAGTACTAATATTATATAATTAACATTGCATATTCTTGTTATTGTTGTATTGGCTTATATGATTTCATACTAATAGCAAAAATAATCTCACCTAAGTTAGTCCTCTCTGATTTACCGAACTCTATAGAAATCTCTTATCTCTGAGAATACTACAGCTTCACAATTGTAATCAGTACTTCCTACCAATGTAAAACCAAAGTCTTGGTCAGTTGTCAGTGACTGTCATGGATGTTTATCTGACATACGGAGTTTTGATTTGTAGCTACATAAATTCCCCCCTTTCACAATATTCTCCTCCTCTCTCCATTTATTGACTTCTCCCATAAATTTTTTCACTGAGAAGTATCCATGGATGAGATAGTTTAAAATGTCTTAGTATGTAGGAAGAACACATCTTCATCTTTATAAAACTTGTAAAGCGAAAGCAAAGACAGAAGACCCCTAAATGGACATTTTTTCTCAACAGATGCATCATGAACAATGCATTTTAGTGAGGATTTCTATTGCTGTGATAAAACACATTGGCATAAAGCAACTTAGGGACTAAGGGGCTTAGTCCATATCACACTTCCATATCAATGCTGATTATAGAAGTAAGTCGGAGCAAGAACTCAAACAGGGCAAGGAACTGATATGGGGCCATGGAGAAAGGATGGTTACTGATTTTCTTCTCCTTGCTTTTTCATGTTGTTGCTCTCCTATACACCCCAGGACCCACAGTAGCGCCAGGGATAGCACCTCCCACAGCACGCTGGGACCTCTCACACCAACCATTCATCAAGAAAATACCCCCACAGACTTGCCTACAGGTTATTATGCTTGGGTCATTTTCTCAATTAAGATTCCCTCTTATCAGATATGTCAAAGTGGAAGTCAAGTTGACCAGCCAGCACAGGAGTCCATAAAATGGTTTCATCAGTGGTAGTTTCTAAGATGAGCTGAAATATTACTCACATAATGACAGGAGTGAGTTGGTCAGCGTAGGGACTGCATTCATCAAGGAAAAGAAGCAAGTCATAATGTATCTGAGAAGGAAATGGAGAAAATTTCAAGGGTAGAATGTAAGGAGAGGTGGAGCCATATTTTTTCCTGATTGCAGAGTGTACATAATCCTGTCTGCAACGGAGAACTGAGACATGGTTTCCGTAGTACATTAGAGCTTCAGACGTGTTCATTTAAAACTGAAAATGGCAGGGCACGTGTGAAACTCAAATCATGTGTGGCTATGAGTCGTCCTAACCTAAAAAGTATTATACAGAAGCAGAGCAAGTTGTTCTGCTCTGACTCTCTAAAGAGAGTCTACTTGCCTGTATATGTTCCAACTAACACTGAAATTGAAAACATAACTCAATCACGTAACACATCAACTTCTGTTGATGTTGTATCAGCATGTGTGCTGTTCAGCAGTTGGAGAACTATTGTGATATAAGACATTTGCTACCATGCCTCACATCTGGTCAACTGCTTTCTTAGATCAGGACTGTACCTCTGTAGCTGGGATCACTGTAATGTTATATATCAGCTCCCTGGCACGTTGCCCCATGCCATGATGTGTCAAAGCCTCCCCAACACTGAGATTATAAACTCATGTTACTATGTCTGTTTTTTTTTACATGGCTTTGGAAAATTGAACTCAGATCCTTCTGCTTGCAAAGCAAATGAGCTATGTACCCTGCCAAAGACTTAAGACATATTTCATACCATAACCCCACCAAATCAAATTGAAAACCCAGATCCATTGTGTATATACTAATTTTTTCTATGTCTATTCCTAAGTTGTTAGGTACCAAATTGTTTCTATACTTACATTCTTTTGCATACTATTGCAACAAATATTGATGTAGAGCAGTTCTGTAATATGCAGCTTTGGGTCCTTTCAGTAAACATCCAATAATGGTAAAATTGGGTCACATGAAAACCATATTATTAGTGTTTTTTAATATCTTCATCGTGAATTCCACAGTGAGGGGTCTACTATTCCTACGAGCACTTCTTGCTACCCTAAGGACTGAGACTGTGACTGGGATAAAACAAAATCTCAGCTTAGTTTTGGTTTGCACTTCTCTGAAGCCTGATGATCTCGAACATTCCCTCCTCTATGTTTATTACCTGTTTGTATTTCATCTTTTGAGATCTGCTTGTTAATTTCATTATTACATTTATTGATTGTATTATTTGTTTTCTTGTTCAGTTTTTTCCCTTCTTTTGTGTATGTGCATAAAATTGTATATGTAGCATTAAACTGTCTGGGGGGGTCACAGAACTGATGATAGGTGCAAGAGAAAGCAAGGTACAGGGTAAGCGCAGGTATGATATACATAGTACGTGCCTGCCTGAGAAAGTAATTTAATTAAAAATATTTGTTTTCTGATTTGTCAGAGCAATTATCTAATAATTGAATACTTTTGCATATTAAGCATATGGTAAGGTCAATACATCTTGCTCTGTTTTCTTTATCTTTATAGATATCATCTGTAGTTGGTTCAGATTTTCAGTGAAAGATAGATGTTTTCTTTTTTATTATTATTAAAAATTTCCATCTCATCCCCTCCTCCCAATTCCCTCCCCCTCCCCCCATTTCTTTTATTTTGTTTCAAAATTTTAAGGGAGTAATTGGCATTGAGTGCTTATTCTAAAGGATCGCTGAAAAATTCTGAGACTGTAATAATTGTATCTTCTTATCTATAAGTCAAATGTATCAAAATTTGAAACTTCTACAGGAGGCAAAAATCAGGCAGCCAGATAACAAATTTTCAATTAAAGATATCATCACATGTGGTTCAACTCCATGTCACGTTTGCCACAGCATTGGTACTGTTCTTTAACAGATGCTGAAAGACTAAACGATTTTTAATCAGACATGAGTAACTACTATGTCAATATGTTTCTATCTCTACAGCAAGATGGGTAATTCCTTCTTTTTTTTTGATAACGTCTCTTAGACTGGCTGGATTGTGTCATTGTTTAATTTGTTTTTACCCTTACTTCACCATGATGTACATTATTTCTGAATTCAGAGTTAGAGTATGATAAATTTGGTTAACTAGTTGAGCAAGACTTTAATAGAACTTGGTGGATAATACATACTTTATAATTCACACAAAGCAAGGTATTATTTTACTCTCCTACTTGCCTAGTTATTGTGATTTAAAAGAGGTGGTACTGTGGGCCCATTCAGTATTTATGAAATCAGCAATGCCAATATTAAGAAATTTAAAATCAATTAGAAGAAGTTGGTGAGCGCAAGCACACAAAAAGTCGTGTTCTCTCTTCTGACTCACAATGTCTGTTCTTCAGTTCCTCCTGTGCTCTTTTTTTTCGTAGAACTCATTATTTATGTTGCTTCATTCTTCAGATCTGTGGGAAAGTTCCAAAGCGTAGAAGTGTTAAAGATAGGCTTATTTTGTTCATTGGAGCAGGGTACATACATCATAGTTCAATCTAACTGCTTACTTAGATTATGGACCCCTCATTCTCTATACACATTACATATCAAGTTGGGTTAATTCAGTATTTAGATTTTGTTTGCTTTCGAAATTAGATCTAATCGTTTTTATTTAGTGTCTATGTACTTGCTTATGTTATTGTTATTTTGTTATATTAAAGCATTCAATTTTGAGTGCATCAAAAGCATATCTGTATTGCCAAGTGTTAACACTCATCTTAATAAAGATGAGAACATGGTGAGATTGCTAATAAAACATGTAGTATTTTAGTTGTTAATTTTCACACTAAACACACAAAACACTGGAATTTTTATCCTCTGTCCTTCTGGTTTTAAAAACACTACCAATGAACATCACACCGCTTCTTACCTGTTTCTAATGGTATACACTTGTGTTCAGCTTGCAGACATGTTTTCCGAAATGTAGCAAAAGAAGTGCTACACAGAGCCTAAGCCTCCCTGCTTAAAATAAATCTGGTCCTTAATCCGCAAAGTACTGAGATGTGCACTAGTCTCTTTTCTTCAGTCTGTTTTCATACCTCTCTCACACAGAGATAGCGGCTTTTTTTTTTTTAACAATTTTTGGATCGAAGAATCTTGAAAATCAAAATGTCTTCTGAAACTCATCTTTCTACCACTTAGGAAAAACACGGCATCTAAAATGATCAAATGTTTCCATGAATCTTCCCTGTGTCTTGGAAGTCTCTCACTATTGACAGATCTTTGGGAATGAGAATACTCTTCAAGAACACCATTTAATGAAAGGAACAACATGGACTGTATAGGAAGGATTGGTAACCCTGTTTTGTTTATTACTAATCTTTATACTCACTGTGCTTTGATCTTCAGGAATGATGGCTTTCATTTCAGGAACTCACATACAACAATTACCATTTAGTTTTGTGCAGAAACCACTGTCTTTTCAACACTATTGCACAAGTGTCTGCATTTGCCCCTCTTGATAAAGCAAAAATAGGTATCTTTCATATCAGCTTTGACAGTGAAGAGAATAAAACATCAAAGGAATCATTGCATCATTTTACACATAGACCTCAATTTGGGATAAAACAACTGTAGATGTGAAAATAAATACAACACCTGTTTGTTGCGGGAGGGGTTTAAGTTTTTTCTTATTTTACTAAGGATAACAGCTTTGTGGTTTCGTTTTGTTTTCTTTAGTTTCATTGTCTTATTTCTCTCCACTGATTACTGACAGGGTGAACCCACTAAGCACTCATGCTTGTCTTACATTAAAATGCTCAATTACAAACTGCAAGATCTAAAGTGGCTTTGAGATGTATGTCAAAAATTCCTGTCACTCTTTCTACTTATTTTCTTTGTTAAATAAACTTTATTGAAGTATGTTGATACACAAATATATGCCTATATGTACTATTAGATGAATGATTGAGGCTCACGCTAACATCCATGGAGCCAACATCAAAAGTATATACATACATACATACCTATATACATATAACCAATATCTTCAGATAGTTTTCTTCTAATTTCAAATAAGCCAAAACATTTAAATGTCTTTGTCTTTCAGACACAAAGAAGATTAATTAGTTATTAGTGATTATCTTTCTGTACAATCTGAATATCATTAGACTTACTGTCATGGAAGATGAAAATAACCAGCAGACTTTGAGGTAAGGGGGTTTCTTTGAACATGTACAAAGATCTAAGTACTGGCGGGGACAATGAGTTGCAAGAAGTAAGAAACATTGTCATGCAACATTACCACTTAGGGTCATCATGACAAACATAAAAAAGTTAAGTTGATCAGTGTTTCTTTCTTCACTATCTTCAGAGTCTTTTATAAAGTATTCAAATCTGCAGGATCACAACTTATACCAACTGTTAAACTCATCTACTTTATGACAAGGCTACCATTTCACCTGCTTAGATTTTGTTTCTATTTTTAAGATAGCCCGATAGTGTGGTAAACTTTCAAAGTAAAATCAAGAAAATTAATGGAAAATTATCAGTCATCAACCAAGAAGGTATATTAATAGTTTCCATGCCCTTTCCTTTGGGATGATTCGAAGCATATAAGCGAGGTGGAAATGACGGTACTGATAATTCAATATATTCATGGTTTCTGTTTTCAGTGAATTAGGTTAGCAATAATATCTCTGTTACTTTGGGAAAAAGAGGTTTTGGAAAATAAATTGAACCCATATTATATCCTCCCTCTCTCTCATTGTGTGTGTGTGTGTGTGTGTGTGTGTGTGTGTGTGTGCTTGGTACAGAATCCAGGGCCTTGTTTATGTTAGAAAAAAAGTTTACTACTGTGCTACACCACCAGTCCTATAAGAAAATTTTGCCATATATCTTAAGGCACATAATATCATTGCTCTACTGCATAAATTAATGATGGTTCCTTATTTATGTTATCGAGAAAGATGCTATTTATTTCTTTTGATGCCAGGGGGAAAAGACATTATTTTGCTAGTTAAAAAAAAAGAATCATCAAATTATACTGTCCTACATGAGGGTGTGAAGCATGTATTTTAACTTAATTCAAATTTACAAATAACAAGATGACAGCTGTCAAGCATCAGTATGAGAAAAAGAATAGCATTATTTAAGTGGGAATTATAAATTAGCATTCTTCCACCAGTAACAAAAATAACAAATAGCTTTCTCTAGGTAACAGCTACTGTTCCATATTAAAATTCATTTTCATGCACAAAAAGGAATTGCAAATTTCTCAACTTCTAAATAAAACTATCCACACACATACACTGTGTCTCTCAGGGTTTTAAAAGTACTGAAAATGTCATGAAGAACTTTACATAATTTTTTTTGCAAAGTAGTGACATAAGAGACACATTTAAATCATGATAGTAAAACTGGAGTTAATATTTTATTATAGAACCATGCCTGGGTAAATGCCAGCATGCTTTCTGCTTTCTAAAATTGTTCAGCCATGGTTTCCAAAGGAAACAAGGAACAGGACATGGGAGGAATTTAATAGAGGAAAAGTAATGTATAAAATGATGTAATTTAAAAATTTAAAATTCAGTTAAAAGGCTTTGATAGTTTATCTTGAATTTAAGGTAATATATTAACAATTTTCACAATTATCATTTAATATATTTAATATGCATTATAAAATATTCAAATTATGTGAATCATTTTTGTTGCTGTTCATTGTTATTATTTTGAGATGTTATATTGTTATCATACCTCTGCAGATTTTTCACCTTCTGTGCTCAAATGATCTTTCTGTGTCAGACTGTTTAAGTAGGAAGAAATAACTATATATCTGACTTCACCTCTCTTAAGACCCCATTAACCTATTGTGAAAAATAATCATGTGTGATTCTTAATCTTCTCAAACTGGACTTATTGATAGAATTCTTGATTTTCTTTGTGCTACTATGGAATGGTCTTTAATGTCAAAATCAAACAGGTCACAGACCTCTTGTGTGCTTGTTAAAATAGCTTCCATATATTCTTAAACATGATTGGAAAGAATTGTAGTATTTTTGAATAAACAAGAAAAATAGCTGTCCTGTCTTAAGTAGTTTGAAATATGTCTAAATAGTGTTTCCTCTGCCCTCCATCAAAATGCTTCCTTTGGGTTGATAATCCAAAGTCAGAATAATGAGTCTAATTGGATAAAAAAGCAAGCACGCAATCCAAGCAAATGAAATTCAAGATGGTGAATATCACTTCTATTTCTCTGGCTATAGACCTTAAGTAAGATGCCCTTTCTATAATATGAACTGTTATCTCCTTTCAAGGATCTTCAATGTAATTTAAATTCCTTACAATTTATCCTCACTTACTACTTGTGAAGTAGTATATATTTTAATATCATTAATCTTTATGAAAACAATACTAAATATATACAATTAATATAATCTATAAATGAATTAAATAAACAAATAAGTTTAAATAATATATATAATCAATATATGACAGAAATCAAACCTGAATTTAGATATTAGTAACTTCTAAGATTATTCTCACTTTGTGAATGTCAATTGATTTGCTCACAATCATTTAATCAGAACCTCACATTTATATTTTTCCACTGGGAGCAAGGTAACAAGTCCAATATTCATGATACAATCTCCGAATTTTACCTAAATGCTGCCTTGGTTACTGAATCACTTCCTTGCCCCCAGTGACGTCTTACGATATTGTCATCTCCTGAAACATTTGTTTTCTCAACTGGTTTTTCCACTTTACCTGTACACACCAGGTCCAGAAAGCAAAACAAAACAAAGAGAAGGGTAAACAGCTTCATGATGAAAAGTCAGTTACAGCAGAGGTTCTGGTGTTTTTGAATAGGGGAAAGGTGGACAATTTTTCCTTTGTCTTGTCTCTGTCTCTCCCTGCGGTGCTACAGATTCAGTAATTCATGTTTATCTGGTTAATCCTCTGTTTATTGGTGCCTGGGGCAAAAAGGCTAGACATTCCTTCTCTTTCATCTTGGGAGCATAAAAATATTGTTTCTGCCAGCTGATGATTTTGTTTCTAAGTAAGTATTCTTCCAAGAAAGGCCAATGTCATTGGAGATATCCCATGGATATCTGGGAGATAGAGATATTACTTAACCTTTGCATTTTCTCTGCCTTGTAAACACTGGTACATGGAATAAATCTACTGCAAAGTTTACAAATCCAAAGAATGTTGAAATATTTGTATCCTAATTTACTAGTCACTAGACTGTATCCTGTCCTTGTAACATGTGATTATTACTGAAAAACCCTCATCATGATAGGTGAAACAAATCATTCTTTGCTGTCTGTTTGTACCATACACAATATACATTTCAGAGGCAGTGAAATTTAAGAGAAGTACACAATAAAAGAGAACTACTCTCTCTCTCTCCTCACAAAGCTAATCAAAATGTATCTAATAAAATATTATATACTAATAATAAGCTGTGTGTCATGTTAATAAGAAAATTAATTAAGCAAATGCTTCTGTAATATGCTGTTATTAATTATTGTATGTGAAAGGAGTGCTGGCAACAGATCAAACTTCCTTTTCCTTTGCTTTCTTTTGGCTCCAATTGTTTTGTTTGTCTGTTTTTTTGTTTGTTTTTTAAGATAGTGTTTCTATGAGTAACAGCTCTAGCTGTTCTGGAACTTGCTTTTTAGACCAGGCTGGTCTCAAACTCACTGAGATCCACCTGCTTCTACCTCCCAAGTGCTGTGATTAAAGACATGTGCCACCATGGCCGGCTTGGTTACAATTTTTGAAAGATCGGGAAATAATAGAAATGTTAAGAATGAAACTTTAGTTGTACAAAAAGATGTTAAAATTAATTTAATGACTAATTTATAGGCATCAACTTCTGTGCTCTGTGAACATAATGAAAGCTTTAATAGAAATTTAAAATACTATGAACCTAATTATGTTTAATTGCTAAACCCTGCAACCTCAAATGATGGCAGATTGTTCAATGGTTGATTTATTGGCAACCAATCTCTAGAGCCAGTTTCTTGAATGGACTGTTAAAAATGGGGGGATGGAGTGGGATGAGGTGTTCTGAACTATCTTATTCTGTAATGTATCTTAAAGTGTGCTCAAAACATTGATAATTACTCAAAGTCAAGGGGAGTAGATTCTGATTAAAAATGCCCACCAATCCAAAGAGTGTTATTAAAGTTTGGTGCTTACTCAGGCACAATATTTTGAGGACACATTCTAATCCCTACCACAGCAGCTGTTAGCAAGGCCACCCACACCTCTGCAGGCATTTAGGAAACAAATAAAAGAAGAAATCAGCATGAAGATTAAAAGCACATGTTGACCTGGTCACCTGCTTCAGACAATTTTCTCAGAACTAGTCTCAAGTACTTTGGGACAGTATTCAAGTTCTGTTTTGTCTGGTACTAAGTAAAAATCATCATGGTCAATTAATTTATTTATCTAGGGTTCACCATTATTACTGAAAAACTGGGATTAACTGTTTAGAAGGTTTGTATTTAAATAATTTGTTATTCATTAGACATTGATATCAATGCTTGTTTATTTCATTTACTCCTTATAGCATCCTTGGAGAAGGTGTTGTAATCACTTCTGTTTATAGATGTTGAAACCCAGCTGTGACGATACCAAGTAATCTGCTCTATGTGATATATTTGATAATGAAGAGTCTGATACCAGAATCTCCTCTCATACCTCCTGTGTACAGTTAAAGGACTCTAGCATCTGTATAATGTTAGCCTGCCTTTTATATATGCTGTTTGTATAGAGCCACTTAAATACACATTCAGCTGTATAATTTTAAAAAATTATACATAAAGAATTAATTGGTTGAGCATGTTGAAAGAACTAAGCAATCATGAGTCACATCCCTTAAGGTGGAATTAAAAAAAATGTATCATAACCACTTAGGTACTAATCAGTTCAAAGCACTTAAGAAAAAGTTCAATAGTAATGTCATGTGACAGAAAATTGCTGTCCCTTCTTGGAGTTCTTACTCATCCTTTAAAAGAATTTATTTTATTAGGCATACAGTGCTCTGTCTGCATGTATGTCTGCATGGCAGAATAGGGAACCAGATCTCATTATAGATGGTTTCTGGGAGTTGAATTCAGGATCTCTGGAAGAACAGCCAGTGCCCTTAACCTCTGAGCCATGCTTTAAGAACTGATTTACATAGGAGTTCTAGGTCAAATTTATTAGAATTAAAAAACACAGGAAGATGCAAGCTATAAA
The DNA here is from genome assembly GCA_001685075.1 of Bramus lutescens. Classification (NCBI taxonomy): domain Eukaryota; kingdom Metazoa; phylum Chordata; class Mammalia; order Rodentia; family Cricetidae; genus Bramus; species Bramus lutescens. Next base: position 12,764 of record LOEQ01009894.1, on the reverse strand, counting down.
TCGCAGTAGCTGACAAGAGGAAGGAGACACCAAAGGGAACAAAGAAAGCATGTCATTCAAGTTTAGCCAGCATGGACCAGGTTCAACCATGTTATGAACACTCAGCCATATGGAAAAACAGGGAGAGGAATGTTAAAGATGGAAAAAAAAGTCCAAAACTCCAGAAAAAGCATACTTAGGTTCTAGTCAATGTCTAAAAGAAAATGACAGAAGGGAAGAAAAAGTCAGTTTTGACCTGAGTTGGGAATCAGGAAGCTGGACCTTCTCACCAACTTTGTGGTTCCCAGTAGGGACTACATACATTAGAAGGCAAGAATTCTGAAGAGGAAAGAATTGTCTCATTAAAGAGATAATTATTTCATCTATCTCTTTAATTTAGCATAAGGTAGATGTGCCTTCTTGAAAGTGGCTGACTGGCCAGGTGACTGACATCCCAACTGGATTAACTGTTAAGGGACCATACAATCTCATTTCCTTCTCAACAGGCAGTTTCCAGCTGACTATGCTAACTTTTGACTAGAGGTAACCGCTTCCCCTTACTGAGACCAAATGCTACTGTAAGTGTAACTTCAATCTTCAAAACAGAATTCTTTGAGAACTAAGAAAAGTAAACATGTATACATCAGAGTTGTAGCATGGTTTGGCGATAGTAGCTTCCAGATGGGAACAATGGCATCTGTAGACAAAGCTGCCTCTCAAACAGCTCAGAGGTGACAACCTCGATCATTAATCTTAATGGACAATGTGACAATAGCTACATAAGTAGGATATTAAAAAAAACAGCAGCTGGTAATTTGATGAACAGACCTCACATATACCATCATGAGTTTATATTTTATAAATATAAAATATAGTATGTTTCTGTCTTTAAACAATGTTGGGTTTAGGAAAGTATCACTAGGACATGCCTTGTAAACCCAGCTTCCCATGAAGGTGCGACAGTTAAAGAACTGCCTTTGTTAGAGTGAAATCCAAACTCACTTGGGCAAAATAATAGCACTGTCTCAAATATAGAGAGGGAGACTGCTCAGCAGGTGCTTATGGCCAAGTCTGACAATCTGAGTTCAATCCCTGGAACATGCATGATGAAAGGAGAGAACCAATTCCTGTAAAATTGTCTTGACGTGGCCACACCATATACACACAGAGACAAACAGATATAAAAATCACATACCTCACCACAAGCACACACCCCACATATTGCATACATAACACACATCACACTCACATACACACTGCAAACACTATATATCACACTCACATAACACACCATACACACAAACACCACACACACAACATATCATACACACGCATACATACATATACCATACACACTCACTAAATAAATAAATAAAATGTAATAAATATTGGGGTGTGCATCATGATGGTAGAAATTTGCATAGAATGAGAGAGACCATAGTGGTAATTTTTAGTGCTCCAAAAAAGAAAGAAAAAACCAAATGCCAACATTAAAAAAGTACAACCTCACATTTTCTAACAAAAAAGCTAATTCTAGTCAAAATATATCACCAATGTTAAAAAAGTCTAAAAATGAAGGCAAGATTTTGCAGATAGGAGTATATAAATGTGACTTTTGTTCATTAAAATGCTTTTTTCTTACTTGCCAAATTTTTGCATTCTCATATTGAAAATTTGTGAAGAGACCTAGAACAGATTTAGAAATATCATTTTAGCAGAATTATAGTTCTGCTAAAATAACACTTTGTAAATTATAAAGTATAAAAAACTACTTGATAATTATTTTTAAATCTTTGAGAATTTCATATAATGCATCGTGGTAACATTTATCCTTCATTCCAGCTCCCCACCTCCTCCTTGTCATTGAAGTCCTGGTCCTCTTTGGCTTTTACTAATTTTCTACCCCCTCTTTGTTGATGTTCTCTGAGCTTTAACTGGAGAGATAATTGCAAAAGTACTAACTGGGGACAGGAACCTCACAGTTGATCTCTGCGTTTTGGCCAGTATGGTTCTCTGTAATGATCTATGTCTACTGCACAAAGACGTTTCCTTGATGAGAGGGAAGACCTACAATTATCTACTGGTATAAATATAAATATTTGGAAGACAGTTAGAAATTGCACTAGTTTAGGAAACCGGCAGTAGCTTCCATGGCCTAGCCAGTCATGTGTTCTCTGCTACCCTAGATGCTCTAGGACGTTCGTCATGAGCTGAAAGTCACCTCTGTAGTTACAGTTCAAATTCCTAAAGTTTTCATTTCCAGAATTCCCTCAGTTCCTTTTTCTTTAATGTTCTATTTCCATTTTCAAGTCTTGAACAGTTTTAGTCATTTCACCCTTTGTTTCTGTTTTCTTTAAGGGATTTATGCATTTTCTCCAATTGTTTGTGTTTTCCTGGGTTTCTTGAAGGGATTTATTCATTTCTCCCTGAAGGATCCCTATCATGCTCACATAGTTGATTTTAAGGTCTTTTTCTTGTGGTTCTGCTATGTTGAAATATTCAGGACCGGCTGTGGCAGGATACTTGGAACTCTTGCCCTGGATTTTATTGATTGTGTTTTTATGTTAGCATCTAGGCATCTGGGTTTAGTAAAATTATAGGTCTAGGGATTAATTACTTGGCTCGTCATTGTTGGGTGGGTGTTTTTTTTCCCCCATGGTTTCTGTTTCCTCTCTTGAGTTTTGGAGAGCGTGGTGGCTGTGTGCTGCCTGTTTTCCTGGCCTGCTTAGCTAATATTTTCACAGGGAATGCCTGCTGGTATTGGAGGATGAGTTGGGGAAATAAGGTTTAAACCGTTGTGATCCATTGGGGATGGGATCTGAGAGGAAAGGGAGACCATACCAGATTTCCTGCTACAGAGCTGCAGATAAGACTTTGAGGATTGGCTCTCAGGAGTAAGCAGTAGGAGAGGTGTGGATCAGTCTTCAGCCTTCTTGCTGCCCTAGGAAGAGAAGCCCTTGGGCTAACAGAGGCCTTTATAATTCGCAAGTTATACTTTTGTGTTATACTTTTAAAACTATGTATTTCCTTTTTCACTTGCATATTCATATTCCAGCAAATTCTCCTATATTGACCTCTGCATTGTAAGCAATGATCAGAACTCAGAAATGTACACATGACTACAGTAAAGGAAAAGCTGAATTACCAATATCTTATTTAAACATATAGTGAAAATTAACTTACTATCTAGTGGGTTTACAAACGTCATGTTCTTGCACTTTTTTCGGACAAGCCATCCATTATCCCTTCTTACCATTCGCTGATCTGTAATAATCCTTTAGCTTCCAGTGTTTTTCCCCTCTTCTTTACACAGTTGTCAGAATGGTTGTCATACTCATCTTTAGACCCTGTATGAAGACACACCTCGGCTAGATTTCCTGTTTTTAACCTGTGTGTTCTAATAAACTAAACATGCGTTTGGAGGTACATATTACTTAAATTTTCTCCAATGCATTTGATACCTGACTGTCTAAATTCCCAGGCCTGAAAATCAACGTTAGTCATGAAACTGTATTTGTGTAGGGTTTGGGGTTAAGAAATCAGAGCAAAACAGAATAATTCTGAAGTAGCAATTCGATTTTTAAGTAGGTATGTTTCAATGCCTGATAAAATGTTCATCATGAGTTAATACATCCCTTATATTTTCCAGAAAACTGTTTCTGGTGTCTACATTTTACTGAACTATTAAAATAACTTTAAAGAATATACTCCTATTGTCTAATTTGTAAAGTGAACTTGAAATCCATAACTAAACAGCAAAATGCTAATTAACTTGACTATGAGCCTAAGTTCTTTAGTTTAAATTCAGATTGTCTTTAGACCTACTTCATTTTTTTTTCTTGAAAACAGATTTTCCCCTTGCATAATATATCTTGATAATAATTTCTCCTCTCTCTACTCCTCTCAGTTATCCCCACTGTTTTCCCAACTGCTGTATTCATTCTCTTTCTGTCTCTAAATAGAAAACAAACCTTAAACACATTTTTTTTTGAGACAAGGTTTCTCTGTGTAGCTTTGGAGCCTTGTTCTGGAACTCATTCTGTAAACCAGGCTGGTCTTGAACTCATGGAGATACACCTGACTTTGTCTCCTAAGTGCTGGGAATAAAGATGCCCAGCTCTTAAAGAATTAAATAATGTTATGGTTTTGTCCTTTGTTATCAATCAAACTTTGAGAAGAAAAAAATAAGAGGACTGACCAATAATAACTCCTAGGCTGCACTGAACACTTGTATTTCTTCCTTTTTTTGTTTGTTTCCTGATTCTAATAAACTTGTTAAGTCATTTGAACAATTAGGAAACCCCAAAATATTGACTTGAAAGAATTGAAATTCTAATGTGAGCTGATGATGTTGGAAACACTTAAATTATATAAGTTTAGGTGCTCCAAAAAATCTAAATTAAAGAAAACATGCTAAGCATGTGCTAGGGAATTAGCTACAGACACACTTTTGTGTAAATTTCCAGCTCTTTCTGTCATATATGTACCTATGAGTTGCAAAATATAGTGATTTAGTCCTGTTTGAGGAGCTATTTTAGAGGCTCAAATTATATTATGCGCACACACATGCATGCATATATATATATATATANTAGCTTCTTAAGATAACCTCAACCCACTATCTCATTGCAGAAAACCTTATATACTGAGAGACAGATATCAAGATGCTATTCAGCATCAGGTCAGTGTCTCCTCCACTGACCTTTACTTCCCAAGCCTATCAGAGCTCATCAAGCTTTATGTGGCTACAGTAATAGGAGTGTATATAAAATTACTGTCACTTAGTCAAGCATATATCATTCTATATTGTAGGAAATGCTATGAATTGATGTTATCAAATGAAGAAGATATAAAAGATACAAATACATTAAATGTTTCATGATAGATACATAACATTAACATTCATTTTTGTTATCATACCATTAAAATTCATGCTATATTTTTAACCTCAGTAGCACATATACTGAGAGAAGCAATTAGTAAATTGGACCTCCTGAAACTGAGACACTTCGGTAAAACAAAAGATATGGCCAATAAGACAAAACGGTAGCCTGCAGAATGGGAAAAGTTCTTCACCAACCCCTTGTTGGACAGAGGACTGATCTCCAAAATGTACAAACAATTCAAGAAACTTGACATCAAAAAAACTCAAAAAATGAAAACAAATAATCCAATAAAAAATGGAGCACATACCTAAACAAAGAACTCTCAACAGACAAATCTCAAATCATTGAAGGACACCTAAGGAAATGTTCAACATCTTTGCCATCAGAGAAAAGCAAATCAAAACAGCTCTGAGATTTCATATTACACCTGTTATGATGGCCAAGGTAAAAAAACACTGATGACAGCTTATACTGGAGAGGTTGTGTCTAAAGAGATCACTCCTCCATTGCTGGTGGGAGTGAAAACTGGTACAGCCTCTATGGAAATCAGTATGGCGATTTCTCAGAAAATTAGGAAACAATCTATCTCAAGGCCCCACTATAACACTTCTGGTATATACCCAAAGACAAGCTCATTCATACCACTAGGACATGTGTTCAACTATGTATATAGCAGCTTTATTGTAACAGCCAGAATCTGGAAACAAACTAGATGACCCTCAACTGAAGAATGGATTAAGAAAATATGGTACAATTACACAAAGAAGTATTACTCAGTGGTTAAAAAGTAATGACATCTTGAAATTTGTAGGCAACTGAATGATTTAGAAAAACCAATATTGAGTGAGGTAATCCAGAACCAGAAAGACAAATATAATATGTTTGTAAGTGGAGATGGAACATTCGTTTCCTGGCCACCCAGACCTGAATAATCAGACAGAAACTTTATTAATTTCAACACTGCTTAGCCAATAACTTAGGTATCTTTCTATCTAGCTCTTTATAAATTAACCCATTTCTATTAATCTGTTTATCAGCATGAGGCTGGGGCTTACTGGAAAACTTATGATGTTGGTGTCTTTCTCCTGTGCCGTCTACACGGTGTTTCTTGACTCTGCCTACTCTCTGTATCTCTGCTAAGATTTCCTGCCTGGCTTTACACTGCTAAGTCATTGGCCAAAACAGCTTTATTAATCAACAATAAAGCAAAACATATAAACAAAGACACCCCACATCATATGTCATCTCTCATAAGTAGATTTTAGACATAAAGGAAAGAAAAACCAGCCTACAATCCATAACCCCACAGAACCTAGACAAAAGAGGACCCAAAGGCAGATATACATGGATCTAAAGAGGAATGAAGAAAAAACAAGATCTCCTGAGTAAATTGGGAGCATGGTGGTCACAGAAGCATGTAGTAGGGGAGAGGGAATGATGGGAGGGGAGAGAAGAAAAATGTATAGTGCAATTAAATCAATAAAAAAGAAAAAAAATAAAGCTACAAAGCCACATTTCCAGGGAACAGTAGATTTATTAATCTATAATTACCATCATCATGGCCTGGTTATGATGCACACATTGCTTTAGAAAGCAAAGAAAGGACAACCTGAGGTTCACTGGAGAAGCTGCATTTGAAGTAAAATATGTACAGCTAATGCAGGGTCAAGTCAAGGTCATCTCTAAGGAGAGCTGGATCTGAAAATCCACATGGAAATTGGTTGCCCTGAGGAAGCCATCCACTCACCATTTAAAATCATTTTGAAAAATATGAGTGTTTGATCTCTTTGCCAACTCAGGCTTTTATTGGCATCTTAGCTAACTTTTAAATGAGGTCCTACAGTACTTGATCTTTGTCATCCACCCTTCATTTCTCCAAGGAATTTCAGTAAATATGGACTGAAAAACATTGTTGGGGAAAATGCCACATATGCCTCACTGGGATTTTTATTCTAAATAGCATCAAGAATGAATAGGGCACTATCTGGTCATTTATACTTTATTCTTTTCAAGTCAGTTGAATGTATTTAATAAAGTATGTTCTCAAATGGAAAATATCATGCTATATTTTATTTATATATTATTTCTCAGCTGAATTTAGCTTTTCCCAGAGCTGAATAATATTCCTTTGTAATTTGTCATCTGTAACTTGAAAAATATTTGGTAATTTTTGCTATTTTTTAACAACCAGATTGTATAAAATGTTTCAATATTTTAAAATTATAAAAAAGCACTCATCATCTGTCAATATATATATGTAAAACCATAGTATAGTTTTGTGGGATTTTATGTGCATAGTGTGTGGTGTGTATACATACATGCATGTGTGTGCACATATTTGTGTAACCCAATGTTAACACTGGGCATCCTTGATGGATCTCCACCACATATATTGAGACACAGTTTCTTGATGATTCAGTGCTCTCTACTTTGTTTCTTCTGCCTAGAAAGATGTTTCTTGTGATTCTTATCTCTACTTATCATATGTTTGGCTTATAGGTGGGCACCAGCCCATCTAACTTTCTGTGTTCTGTATACAAAGTGCTGGCTTAACTCTTGAATGGGAGGTGTTTTGCTTGCTAAGTCATGTCCTCAGCTCTATATAACTTTTATAGATAGGATACTGGGTTGTAAGTAGAACAATAAATTACAAAATTTTTTATAATAAAAAATGCATTGCAGTTATATTTTTCTTCATTTAGATATCTGAAGTATATGTTTTAATTAATTTGTTTGTATAAATGATCAATTATATTGTTGGAAAATTAAAAGCCATAAATCTGTATTTCTTTTATATTTGTTAGATAATGGTTTTGTTTTTCATTTTTGCTGCAAATTCTCTTGATTTCTTTTTTTAATTTGTAGGGGTAGATCTTAAATAAGACAAGTTTCTTACAAGAATATATATTCATTTGCAAAATACAGAAACTAATTTAGAAATACATACTATTATTATTTTTAAGGAAATACTTAACCCTTAGAGTAAGTCAGTCTTACATAAAATCTTACCAAAATATTCAGTTGTAGGCAGAGACTGCTGGTTTGTTTCCAGCCTCCCAGACATGAAATAATCACATAAAACTACATTAATTGTAACATTGTTTGGCATATTAGTTCAGGATTATCATCTATTATCTCTTATATCTTAAATTAACATATTTCTATTAATCTATGTATTGCCGCAAGGCTCACGGATTACCAGTAAGGTTCTTGGGTTTCTTTATTCTTTGGCAGCTACATGGTATCTCTTTGACTCCAAACACCCTCTCTCTATCTCTCTTCTGATTTCCCACCTGGCTTTACTCTGCTAAGGCACTGGGCTTTCTTAATTGAACAATAAAGGCAACACATATACAGAAGGGCCTCCCACATCATTCAGTTTATTATATTTTCATGTACACTCACTGCAGTTGCCAGACATGTTTTTAATATTCATTATTTATTGAATAATTGTTTCTCACAACTTCCTGAAAACTTAATGTCTTGAAATGACTTCCATTATATCTTCAGTAGTTCTTGCTATTCTAAAGTCTCATAACATGTAGCCTTCTTTTTCATTTTCATTCAATTATACACATATAGGTGACAAGTACCTTTTCTCTGTTCCCTTTGTTTTTGTTTATACTGTTGGGGACTGAATCCAGGGCCTCCCATATATTAGTCAAACTATCTCTAACCTGATCTCTACTGTCAGAATAAAACTTTTGATTTATAGCTGAAAAGACTTCCAGAATTTCTGTCTCTATACATTCTAGAGAGATGTGCTTTTTTAAAAAAAATCCATATTTTCCAATTTCCAAGTTAAGAATTTCTTGTTTGCTTTCATGAGTCAATCTTCTATGAATATCTCCAACATGGGCTCTAAATTAGGTGGAATGGGCTTCTTTTCAGTGACCAGAATCCTTAGGACTCTATATATTCATTAATTACTCTTAACAATGTAGTTGTCATCCTTAGTCATTAGGGAAATGCAAATCAACACAACTCTGAGATACCCTCTTACAGCAGTCAGAACATCTAAGATCAGAAACACCAATGATAGCTTATGCTGGAGAGGAGGATGTGGGATACGGGGAATACTCCTCCATTACTGGTGTGAGTGCAAATTTGTACAGCCACTTTGGAAATCATTAGGCTGTGTTCTTATAAAACTGGGAATCAACCTACCTCAGGACCCAGCAATGCCTCTCTCGGACCTTTACCCAAAGGATGCTCAGTCGTACTACAAGGACATTTGGTTGTGGGTCTCTGTATTTCTCCCCATCTAATGCAGGAGGAAGATTCTCTGTATCCTGTTAATGCTTTCAAAAATTATGTCTACAATTTTGAAATATCTCTTAACACACATAGACATACAAAGAAATACACACAAACACACAACCCTTTTGTTAGGGGAGAGGAAAAGTTATCTATTGTGATATCCTATAAATACATTTAAAATATGTTTTAAAATTCTTCCAATTTTCATAAAAAGAAAAAGACCTTCAAAGTTGCAATTTGATCAATTTGATTTTATTTAGTTCATGAAAATAACATTTCAAACATTTATCTTTGAGCCAACATATCTCAAATACCTCTCTAAGAATATTTTCCTGTGCCATTTTCTTATAACCTGGCACAGGCAAGACTTTGGCATTTCCCATGCATCCTCTTTTCTGTTTGTTCAGTTTCTTCTTCTTACAACTAACTTGTCCACAGTGCCTTATTATTTAACTGACTATGTGCAATCTGATGACTAAGAGTCATGAAACTTTTAAATGGTATCATAAATGTGAGTTGACTGATTATTGATACATCCAGCTGTGTAAAGGAAGGCTTCTGACAAAGTGAGGGACAATGGGAAATCTTCCAACTTCTGGATGAACCACTCTCACTTATAAATAAAATATGACCTAGCACAAAATCTCCATTTTGCTGCATTGGAGACAATACCTGTTTTATTGTCTACAGTAAGCCACAATGATCAACACAGAGGTTCAGCAGGACCCTGTAAACTTCTGTGACTTTACCATATTTGAAAAATGGTAGCTAGCACCATACAAGTAGAGAAACGGGTTTTGATTATACGTAAGATATGCATAAGACCCAAATAAGAAAAAAATAATGTTTTACTGGCTCTGCTCAGAATCCTTTAGAGAAGGTTAGGAGAAATTCACATTTTATTTTTCTATTAACAAAAGCCTCTTGTTGTGGCTTGTTTTAAAGAAAAATGGAAAAAGTAAATTGAGAGTGGGAAGGACCATTTAGTTATAAAGAATAATTAAAGATATAGAGAGTTTCAAATAGTATAGAATATAGTCCTGATGTACATGGACTCAAAAGTGAAACATTATGCTTCTACACATTTCAATCAGAATTCTGACACTTGAACAGTACTCATAGCACATGGCTACAACCCCAGCAGTAGGCAGACTTAAGAGTCCTTGAGAAGGTCATCCAGGGTTGCATAGTGAGATCTATGGAGTTTGAGGTCAAAAATGGAATGTTTCAACTTTCTTCTTATTCAAGAAAAGAAAAAGAAATAAACCTGTGGGAGAGGAAATTTCTTAGAAGACAAGAGTGTGACTGCGTTTACAGAGACTGCTACTAAAAAGGACCTGCACAGGAAATTCTCCAGATCAAAGTACAGGTACTGAAAGCACAAGTAAAGAACAGCTGCTGAGAAGAGGGATAGGCAGGTCTGAGAGCAACAGAAATGCTGTTCTCTTAACTGTTTAGTTTTGCTATGCCTACACGTCTACTGAACTCTTAGTTTGCTGGACAACCTCTGAATCGTAGGTTCTCATCCAGGAGTAACATCCAAAGAAAAAAATCAGGTCTCTAAATGTTTCAAAACCATGATGTTCTTTCTATTTTTTGTTTGTTCTGTCACTATGGAGTTCAAAAACCCCTCCCCAAGAGAAAACATGTTATTCCAATTAATAAAATTCTGTTAAAGGTCAGTTAATCACTAAAAATATCAGGGAGATTACCCAAATTGGTGTACTCTGAACCTGATAGCATTTAGAATCAATTTGGATGATTTTTTAAAGAAAGTGTACAGCCTACACATTATTTCTGTTTAGTCTAACTTCCTAATAATCAGTCCAAACTTTCATCATAAAACAAATTCCACACTTCTAATCCTTATCATTTTTAACCAATTATTACAAACATAGCCAACTATCTGTGTCTGTCAGACATGAGCTCAGATGCATAACATCTTATCTTATACTTAAATCTCATTGCTTCTTTTAATGAGGGTTAAAGGGTTAAATTGTGCCTAGAATTGATAAAAAATGTTTTCTCTTCTACCCACCAAACCAAAACAACCATCCCAACTTTGCAGAGGTGGAACTCACACCATTCTTTGGACGGTGGAAATATAAAGAGTTGGCATGTGTAGAAATCCTGCACTAAGGATTTCTGCAAGAAACATTTTCTTTCTGAGAATTAACTCACTTGGGTTATTAATAATAAAACTAACTGCTATCTTTATGTAGTCTCAGCTACATAAGAAAGTAATTAGTTTCTTTAAATGTTCTGTGTTTGTATCTAAGGCTTGCTTCCATTGCCTATGTGACCTTTTTTGATACTGAGTTTTCTCCTCTAAAATCTAATGATTATAATATGATTTCTTAGTTAATTTGCATGCTCAATAAAACTATGCATAAATTTCAGAGTATTTGGTCAAAAGTTTCTAAGATATGATTGTACATTGACACAATTCTATGATAGGCTCAATGGTTGAACAGTAAGATAGACATAGTCTATAATAATTATTTGAATAAATTTTAGAAATTGCATATTCTGTGCAAAATACAACCAGTTATTCAAAAAGAGAAAGATGCTATCAGTGACAAAGGACAATGTCTATCATATCTAAAGTGGGGCGATAATGAAACCATCTCCCATGCAGAGGGACCATGTTAAACATTCTTCAGAGCACTGTATGCCTGTAGTAAGACAGCGAAAGGATGTGTATGAGCAATGGGACAGATACTTAGAGTGAAACACTGACTATTGCAATAAGTGTTGTCCTAATTAGTTTTAACTCTCAAAACAACTGAAAGGAATGCTTTAACTGAGGAATTGCTTGATCAGATTGACCTATGGATATATTTGCAGGAAACTGTCTTCATACTTGTTGATCTCACCCCACAGTTGGCAGTCTCACTCCCTAGGCCAGTGATCCTGGCCTACATAAGAAAGCTAGCTAATTATTCAGTGTGTTGACACACTCCTTTAATACCAGAAGGGGATCTCTTTAAATTTGAGGTCTGGTCTATATAGAAAGCTCAGTCGAGCAAAGCTACATAGTCAAACCCCTTCTTTTAAGAAGATCATGCAGAAGAAAGGAAAAAAGGAAAATTAGTTACGAGTGAGACTGTGAAGAATCTAAACAATAGTGTTTCACCCCGGTTCTGCTTCAAGTTCCTACTTCAGTTCCTGCACTGAATTCCCTCAATAATGAACTTGACCTGAAGGCATAAGACATAAAATCCTTTCCTTCCCTAAGTAACTTTAGGTCATGGTGTTTGTTATAGCAACAAAATTAAACTAGGGCAAATGTGGCATCTGACAGCAGAGGATCTGAAGACACTTTTACCTTGTAGATGGAGGACTCTTTGGAGTGGTAGGAAATAGAAAGGGCGATGACTATGTAGATTCTTTAACTTTGTGACTGAAAAGTTGGTGCTCAACAGAGAAGTGATTGTGAACTACATCAACACATTCTTCCTTGTTCTTTCCTTTTTTTATGACTTCAGCTGTTTTTTTTTTTCACATTTCAAAGTTTCTCTTACTGCCCAAATCTGATCACAGAGAAGGAGAGCCAGTCTCTGATATTCTGATTTCTTGCCAGATGACTGACATTGATAATGATCTGAGACAGTCCACTTTCCAGCTAGGCTTATTCTT
>LOEQ01009893.1:59516-73249 GCA_001685075.1 Bramus lutescens | reverse complement strand
CCCATCCCACAGTAAGAGACCCCACCCCACAGTGAGAGAACCTACCCCACAGTGAGAGAATCCTACCCCACAGTGTGAGACCCCACCCCACAGTAAGAGACCCCATCCCACAGTGAGAGAACCCCAGGCTATGGGGAGAGAACCCCAATCTGCAGTCAGAGAACCCCAGGCCATGGGGAGAGAACCCCAGCAAATAGGGATCACAACACTCACAAATGTTGCGGTTGTTTTTCTAAAAATTCACTTCATTCATAAATTATTGTTTATGAATAAATGAGCATTCTAAATTTAAGAAAAAGTTAAACAATCATTTTAGCACGAAGAAAAAATACAAAATATGTATAGTTACCTCACCTGATGCTTCGTCAACTAACGCTATCTGGGTAGGAGTTTCAATTTCAATTGCTATCTGAAAAGAGATTAAATGACTCCACGTAACCATTTGTGATCTCAGTAAAATCAGTAGTTTAAGAAAATGGTATAACAAAACAAAAATACCTTTAACGAACTGGGGTGGTAGCTCAGTGTTACAGCACTTGCTTAGCATGTACAGGCCTTAGGCTCCAGGCTCAACACACACACAGAGAGCACATATACACATACTCAGCACATATATTCAGTACACACACACGCACATACACTTAGTACACACACATATACAATACAGTGCAATACAGTAATTTCACATATACACACTCAGTACACACACACACAGTAACGGGGGACAAATGTTAAAATATCCCATTTACAGATGAAAAGCATCAGCTCATGCTGCATCATGAAACCATTGGGCTGGAGACTGTTTTGAAGAGATTTTTCTGAGACCTTTCATTTTCTTCACTTTTCCTATCTGCATGTGCATGTATATGGTGGGCATGCATGGGGGCACATTAAGCACTCCACCGCTGAGCTGCAGCACCAGCTCTAGATAGATTTCCCTGTAGTGGAAAAACCCATACAGCCATTGTATCAGGCATGAACACCAGTCTTGGGATTGCTTATAGGTGAACCTAAGCCCTGAGGACGTTCTTTGTAGTCAGTCAGTGATTGTTTTCAGAGACTTACAGTGTTTCTGAAAGAACTCTACAGTCCCTGCAGGACTTTAGTCACAAGACGGTCCTGGACGTCTTGTATTACTGTGCACACGATAAGGACTATAAAGCTGCAGGGGTGTGACATACATATGCTTCTCCGTGGCTGTCTGAGGTTCAGTTCATTGAGGCTGAGCCTCCCTGCTGCCTCAGAGCCCCATTACATCCTGGAGTGACCCTCTTTCTTTGATCACCCCGGTCCTCAGAACAGTGACACCTCGTTGGTGCGTATGTGTTCCTGTGAACATGCATGTGCGTATGTATGAAAGCAGAGGCTGACATCAGGTGTCTTCCTCCATGACCTTTACCTTTACCTTCTTCGAGACAGGGTCTCTCACTAAACCTGTAGTTGGCCAGTGAGCAGCAGCAATCCTCCTATCTCCAACGCCCCAGTGCTGGGCTCACAGGATTTATATACTTCCCTGAGTCAAGGCCAATGTGACCGTAACTCACGCAGTACCAAAGCAGGTGATCAGCGCTATCGAGGCTGGAAGGAGATGCTGACATGGCGTGGCTGACCTCCTGGGCTCTAGATGCCTTTGTGAATTCCAGCTTATGTCTTCTCTTCCCCACTTCTTGACTGTCTCAGACCGACTAACTGCAGCGGTACAGCCTGGTCTAGAGGCAAAGGGAGAGCAGTCCAGCTGCCGTGACACATCTGCAGGGGACACTGACATCCTTCAGCTGGCAGGGGGATAGACATGCATGACGAAAGGCTACTCCTAGCATGGGATCTTCTGGGTGCAGCACCCAAGCAGGGTGAAATGGGCTGATGTGGCTTTAGAGGCAGCAGATGTTGGCAGCTGTTTTTATTGAAACATAATGTCCACACAGACTTATTGGGTACAGAACAATAATCTGGTTTGTATGTGTCGTGATCAAATTGAGTTATCAGAATTCTGTCCTCTTAACTATTCATCATCCCATTCTTTGCGAATCATTGGATTCCTTATTATCACAGACTGTTGGAGGCTCAGTCTGTACAAAGTTGTTCTTGTTTCCTTTTTTAAAAAAGTTGTTCACATTTAGTTGATTATTGTGGAGTGGAGGGGAAATGAGCTTGCACGCAGAGGTCAAAAGCTCACCTGGAGTTCGATCTCTCCTTCTACCATAGAGGTCCCAGGATCCCGGGGTCAAACTCAGGTCATTAGGCTTGATGGCAAGTCCCTTTACTCTGAGCCACCACAGGCTCTTGTCTCATGTTCTGTTGTTTTGGTAGCACTGGAGACCAATCACACTAGGCAAACATGCACCACCTCTGAGCTGTGCATCTGGTCGCTGTGGTAAAGAGGTCGGCCGGGGCTTGCTTTGATCTGAGATGTGGGGCAGAGAAGACAGAGGAGCTGGGACTTGAAAGCTGTCATCTGTCAGACAACAAGACACTACCCTTCATGCAGACTTCTGACAGTTATTTAAAGCCTGCTCTCCACAGCAATCCCTAACCCTAACCCTACGCTCTATAGTTGCCACCTTCTTGGATGTAGACATGACAGATTCCAGCAGGCATTACTTTGAGCAAGAGGTATTTTGTTGACGGCATATATGTTCATGTCCTCTTGAGCTGCAGCTTCTCATAACAGCGGATGGTCCTCCGTGGATCTTTCGGTTCTCTGGCGTTCTGTTTGGCTGGCCTCTTTGGCCTTTAGTTCTACTCCATATGATGGAAAACTGCTACACTGGCACTTTGGGTTTCTGTTTGGTTTATGCTGTTCCTTCCCTTTCTTTTCTTTTTAAAATCTATCCTTTGCTTTATCTAGATCTAGATTAGTATTGGCCTTCCTTTGAGCTTTCTTAACTTTTTCACCTCCACTGAGAAATCTGTTCCTCCTTTAGATAATAAGGTTCACAACAGGACTTTTTCTGCCATGTTTACATTTTATGTGCTGCAGCAATTTTCTTTTGACTACCTTCTGGAGGAGAGATCCATTTTATTTTTCCAGAATAAAAGTTATCCATTCTGGGTCAGGCATGGTGGCACATACATTTAATCCCAGAACTCAGGAGGCAGAGGCAGGTGGATCTCTGAGTATGAGGTCAGCCTGGCCTGTATAGCAAATTCTAGACCAGTCAAAGTTACATAGCGAGATCCTCTCTCTCTCTCTCTCTCTCTCTCTCTCTCTCTCTCTCTCACACACANCACACACACACACACACACACACACATTCTCTCAAATTATGCATTCTGTATCTCATTCTTTTTTTGTCATGTAGGTCAAGATGATATGAAACTCAGGATCTTGGGGCTGGGATATAGATCAGTTGTTGAGCACTGGCACACACACAAGACCCCAGGTTTAGTCCACAAACCACATAAATTAAAAGGAACTTGTGATCTTCTTACCCCAGACTTTCAAATGCTGGGATCTCAGGCCTTTGTCACTGTTTGGGTCCATTCTATCTTTTAATATTTGATTACTCTCTTACCTTTTATTTCTCTCTTTAAGCTTTGTGTGTGTGTGTGTATGTGTGTGTGTGAATGCCACCTGTGTATGAACACCTACTGAGGCCAGCAGAGGAAGGCAGACCCCCTGGAGCTGGAGTTACAGGTGGTTGTGAGATGCCTAATGTGGGTGCTGACGAGCATCAAGTGCTCTTAGGCATTGAACCATCTCTGGGCCCCGACCCTTATTGTAAACTTCAAATTATGTTTCCACTTCCTGAGCTAGCCTGTGATTTAAAACTTACGAGAATGCACACTTTGTTTAGGTTTGAATACATCTCAGCCAGGCAGTCCATGAGAGCAGGTAAGTATAAGACCTAAAGCACATTCTAGCGGAGCAAGAAACAACCAATTGCCGACTCCTAAACCGCTGCATTACACAGCAAATACCACTGTTCTAACTAATGGTGAACCTATAACGTGTGAAGAAAGGAGTTTTGAATAATTCCAAAGAGTTTTTCAAAAGGATGCCTCTAAAATTACTCCCCATATCCACAACAAAGTAGTGCTATGCAAAAACTACAATTTTAAAATTGCAAGTGACTTACAATTCGTTTTTCCCAAAATTTGTATTTCGGGCTAGTTAACAACAGCTCCTTGGTAACTGGAGAACAGTACAGGAAAACCTTCAAACTGAAAGCAAAAAACAAAACAGAATGGAAAAAAGCTGTTTCAGCAGAATTCACAACAAGTCATTTTGGTGGGACAGCAATGCATTTCACGGGCTATGATCTTTCTCCAGTAAATCACAATCAGTCAACATGGAAAGTGTGACAGTGGCTCCCAACATGTGACAGTGGCTGCCATGACTTGGCTATAAAAGCCCCTCTAAAACCCACGTGCTAAGGCTTGGTGTCCAATACAGTGTTCAGAAAGAGATGGGGCTTTGGAGGTACAGAAGGCCTCTGACCGAATGCACAGCTTAACCCTGTGATGGAGTCATGAACTGATATGACAGCATTACTTGAGGTGGGGCTAATGNACGTCCCTGGGGACACGCACATCCTTGATGGGTATACCTTATCCCTGGTCCTTCCTGTCTCTTGCTTTCTGCTTCATGGCTGTGGGAGGGACCAGCTTTCATCTGCCATGCCTTTTGCCACGTTTCTGCCTCGCTGGGAGCCTAAGAGCACTGGAGCCAGCCAATCACAGACGGAAGCCAGGAAGCAAAGTAGATCTTCCCTCAGGTGCCTTGCCCCAGTGACAAGCTGCTAACAAAGTACCGTATACCACCAGCCATTTCAGCCCTGTCACCATGCAGGGTCCTCCCCTCCCTAAGAAGCCCATCGCTTCTCTTCTGTTGAAACCATGTGCTGGGGGCTTAAAGAGTAGCACAGTAGTGGAACATTTGCTTAGCAATGAACCCCCGTCATGAGAAGAAAAAAAATAAAGCTTGTATGTGGTCAGGTAGAACCAGGAAGGACAGCACCAAATGTTAAGTTACTTCTAGAAAACTGAAAGAGGGTGCTGGGAACAGAGAATTCTGCTTTTTCCTTCATATAAATCTACTTTTCTGTGTATGCTGAAGAGCAAAGCCAGAGCCTTGCATAGGCTGGTCACACGCTCTACCCCTGAGCAGCACCTCTGGTCCTTGTATTTACATTTCTAGTGAACAGATACTAATTTCTATTACATTCTAAAAATGTCATGGTATAGCTTGGAGATCAGGAATACACTCCATATTGAAGTGTACTTCCACACTGTATACTCCATCTGTTTGCATTCTTGATGTACATAAGCCAGGGTTACATGGTGAGACTGTGTCTCGAACACACCTATCCACACCCACAACCACACACTTCCACCCTAACAGGAGGAGCTTATGAGCCCTCATTTTGAACTGGGCAGATCTCTGTAACTGCTTTGACTACAGAATATGATGGAAGTAATTGCAGGATTTTTTTTGTTTTTGTTTTTGCTTTAGTACAAAAGTATTTGTATTGGAAATACAAATACTGTATTTTTTTAAATATAAAATCCAGCACATGGTTTTAATATAAGAGAAGCGATGGGCTTCTTAGGGAGGGGAGGACCCTGCATGTCCCCTCCTCCTGCTCAATGACAGGTCTGAAATGGCTAGTGGTATACTGGTATTTGGTTAGCCAGCTTGTCACTGTGGCAAGGCATCTGAGAAAAACAACCTCAAAGGGGGAAGATCTACTTTGCTTAAAGTAGATTTTGTTTTAAGACCAAGATCTACATTGAGATAGGGTTTCTCTGTGTAACAGCACTGGCTATCCTGAAACTCACTCTGTAGATCAGGCTGCCCTCAAACTCACAGAAATCTGTCTGCCTCTGCCTCTCCAGTGCTGGAATTACAGAGGCGTCACCACGCCTGGCAACTGCAAGACTCTTAAAGCTTGCTCACCAGACAATATGGCTGCCTCCTGACTCTCCCTTTGGACTTTGTTTTGTTTATTTTGACAGGGTCTCACTATGTCATCCTGGCTAACCTGGAACTTACAATGTAGATCAGGCTGGCCTCAAACTCACAAAGATTTGCCTGTGCCTCTGCTTCCCGAGTGCTTGGACTAAAAGCCTCTCTCCCAGGATGTAGTTTTCAACCCTGGATTCTCTACCAACAAAACTAGCTATCCCGGGTTAAAGAAGCCTCTCAGAGACAGACAAGCTCAGAAAGCCAGGTATTCCAGGCTTTGTTGCTGTTATATGCTTCCTTCCAAGTTTCAGACACTTGAGTCTTCAGATTTCAGTCCCACCTGATTCCAGGCAGGCAGAAATGAGCAATCCCCACTATACACTCTCACAATTCCTGATGCAGAGAAACTGAGAGACGGGTGTTATCTTAAAACACTCAATTACAAGGTAATGCTACACAGCCATAGATAGCTGATACATAGGCTCTGACATCAGGCAGACCTGGATAAAAACCTGGTCCTGCCATTCACTGGCCCTATGACACAGAGCAACTCATTTAACCTATTTGGTTTCTTAGTTTCCTCATCTGTAAATTAGGAATAACAATAGTACCTATTTAAAGGTTATCAAGAGGTTCTGATGAGGATAACAGCTCCAGGTGGACTACTGCATTCTCAATCTCCACCATGCCTGGCCCAGCACAGCAGCCAGGGCATCTTGTCAGTCTAGGATTCTCGAACAACCATTCATATACATAAACATACACCCTTACAGAAATGAAAGCAAATGAGCCATGGCTGCAGCCAGCAACACAGATGGGCCACATAAATACAATGTTAAGACAAAGTTGGAGCTGGAGAGTTGGCTTAGCAGTTGGGATAGTCGCTCTTCCAGAAGACCCAGGTTCAATTCCTAGCACTCACATAGCCACTACAAATGTCTGTTCCCTGGCACCTTCTGGCTTCTGTGGGTACTGCAATATGTGGTATGCATATATACTATAAATGCAGGCAAAAACAAGCATTTACATGAAATAAAAATAATAAAGTTTTGAAAAGTGTTTAAGAAGATTTCTTAATCTATCCAGTATATGATCCTATTTACTTATTTTTGTTTGCTTTTGACAAGTTCTTACTATGTAACCCAGGCTGGCCTTGAACTCACAACCCTCTTGTTTCCTCAGTGTTGGGGTTACACCACCATGTCAAGTTTTCTAGTTATATAAAATTCAAGAATAACCAAAGTTAGCCAACCATGACAAAAGGTCAAAATAGGAATTAGTTCTGGGAGAAGGTGCAGCAGTGGTTAGATAGGGTCCTGGGACATTGGTAGTGCTCGGTTTCTTATCGGTAGGGAAGCTAGATAGTGTTTAGTGTTTATACAGGCTTATCAGGCTACCCCTTAAGGTGGAGGTGCTATCTCTTAGTTAAGATGTCTACTCATATGCAAATAAGTAGCAAAAATCAATTACCTGCATTCCAGCCTTCTTTTCATGGAAGGAGCCCTCAATCCTTTCATGTGATCTACAAGGTAAAGAATCAGAAATCATAAACACATTTTGTTTCGCTTTTTAAAAAGAGGATTCCTAGGCCCACGACAGCTGGGCTGTCTTTGTGAGCTTCCTATTGAGAGACATTACATAAGGCTCACTGTTATGAGCAAATTGATCCCACAGGTCTTTGGTCCTTCTGTAGACGAAGAATGTTTCAGAGTACAGAGCAGGAACCACTAAAAGTTGTCCAACCTGAGCGGATGAAAACAAGCCCCACATGGCTGAGGAGACCGAGGCAGGCAAGTGCTAGGAGGAGAACCAATATGAACTGATTTGACGACACCAAGGATACGAGAACTCTGCCAGATAACCTTAAAAAGTGATATAAGAAAAAAAAATGAGGGGCTAGAGAGATGGCTCAGAGGTTAAGAGCACTGGCTGCTCTTCAAGAGGTCCTGAGTTCAATTCCCAAAACCACATGGTGGCTCACAACCATCTGCGAGATCTGGTGCCCTCTTATGGTGGGCAGGCATACATGCAGACAGAACATTATATACATAATAAATAAATTAAATAAAAAAGTGCTGCTTTAAAAAAAAGAAGAAATGAGCCGTGGTGGCACACCCTTTAATCCCAGCACTGAGGAGGCAGAGGTGGACAGAGGTGGGCGGATCTCTGTGAGTTTGAGACCAGCCTGGTCTACAGAGTGAGCAGAGTGCGTTCCAGGACAGGATCCAAAGCTACGCGGAGAAACCCTGTCTCAAGGAAAAAAAAAATAATAAAATAAATAAAAAGACACCTGGCCAAGCTTATGGATTGGTTGTGTGTGTGTCTCAGAGAGAGAGACACACACAGAGAGAAATAGATTAGTGTGTGTATGAGATATTGTGTGCGTGTGAGAAAGAGAGACAGACAGATAGGCAGGCAGGCAGACAGACACAGATCTTAGGCTCTTACCTAATGTCTCGGGGTGTAGAAGTTTTGAAGCATGTTTTCTTTACGCGTGACAATTGAGAATTAGGGAGGTGTGGGCAAAAGCTAACTAAACCTTACCAAACCTCTCTGTTAGGATAGCAACCAGCACTTCTAACAGCTCAGCCTTACCACAGGGTCCTGGGTCAGACTGCAACCGGAGTTGGGGGTTAAAGAGGTGGTACAGAACTCAATAAAGCCAAGGCGAGGTTAAGAGCCGACTGGGACCAGGGGTGCTTTCCAGTGCCTCGCTGGGTCCGCGGCCTCCTTCACCAGGCTCCGACCCTTCGTCCCTTCTCCAGCCCTAGTGCCCTAGTAAGTAGGTGGCGAGAGGGGCTCACTCACCCTTGTGACAGTGCGAAAGGAAATAGGCGCGGGCTTTCAGGTTCTCCCGGTCAAAGCGGTCAATAGAGATGGCTGGATATTCCGCCATCTGTCCCTGGAAGGAGCTCATAGCGCCAGGAAGGCTAGCCCCTAAGCCCACCGCGGAAGCAGAGGTGCACACTGACCCTGGGTGCCGCCACTTCCGGGAACCTGGGCACCGCCTCCCATAGGCCGGTCGAGCCCAGCCACGTCCAATCAAAGGAGCCTTGCGGAAGGGGGCAGAGCCAAAAACATCCATCCAGTCCTGTCCCGGCATCCAAGGACTCTCGGTTTAAATATCCGCAACTGCAACAGCTGTGCGCTAGCTTATGCACAAATGTGAACAAGCGCCAACAGACTCTATTAACGAAGAGTCTGAGGTCGTTTTCTCATCCAGCCCTCGTGGTTATCCTGTAAAATACAAACTGGGAGAAGAGGAAAAAAGGAAAAAGAACTCGATCTTCTGTTGACAAGAGGAAATGCAAGGCNGAGGTCGTTTTCTCATCCAGCCCTCGTGGTTATCCTGTAAAATACAAACTGGGAGAAGAGGAAAAAAGGAAAAAGAACTCGATCTTCTGTTGACAAGAGGAAATGCAAGGCTCACGGAGCGTGTTGCTATCTCACAGCTGGTCACTGGAGAGTCGCGTTCCTGCCAGAAAGCAACAAAGGGAGCCAAAAGTGTTTGGTGAACTGGTGCAGAGCTGCCCGCATCTGTGGAATAATAGATGCAAGAAATAAAACACAGCTGGAAATAGTGGCCAGGGAGCTCCCCTTTTTCTAATAACACTGCCTTGCATTTCCTCTTGTCAACAGAAGATCGAGTTCTTTTTCCTTTTTTCCTCTTCTCCCAGTTTGTATTTTACAGGATAACCACGAGGGCTGGATGAGAAAACGACCTCTGACTCTTCGTTAATAGAGTCTGTTGGCGCTTGTTCACATTTGTGCATAAGCTAACTATGTCTCAAAAGCTACAATTCAGACATAGATTCTTAGAGGGAAAGAAAAAAATAAAAGTAAAGATCCTGTTGATCTGCTAGCCTGCAGTAATCATTGGAGCTCTATTTTTAGAAAGCCAGGAGGATGCATATAAAGAAGCAGAGGGAGAGGACGATGTTTGGGAAAGTTCATGGTAACACTAATAAGATCCACCAAAGACTTTTGCCAGTGGTCTTTATTGTCTCCTTCGTAGGACGTTCTCCTTAGAGGCTGTTGATCACAAACAACCGGAACCTCCAAATCCTGCTATGCAGAACACTTCAACAAGCCTTATGGAGGTGGAAAGGAAAATTCCCAGAAGGGCGGAGAGCTAATTACCTTATCTGGGGCTACTTCTAACCCTTGGAAATGGCCATTCCTTGTCCACCTCTATGTTGGAATTAGCCTCTTGTGACTAACATATGAGAACCTTTTGGAATCTATTAATCTAGCAGACCACTAGTTTCCGCCAACCCAAAAGCTAAGAATGTTGTCAGACAGCACCTTGGGCCTATACAAAAGCTTCCCCATCTTCTCTGTATCTGCCTCTCTGATGTGTCCAGAATTTTTTGTTGTTTTGTTTTAAGAGACAGGGTTTCTCTGTGAAATAGACCTGGCTGTCCTGGAACTCACTCTGTGGATCAGGCTGTCCTTGAACTCACAGAGATCTGCTTGCCTATGCCTGCCTATGCCTCCCAAGTGCTGGGATCAAAGGTATTCACCACTACCACCCGGCCCAGAAATGCATTTTAAACATGCCTTGATTTATGACTCTCTTTGTTATATAATACTTCACAAAGTTGTTTCCACATTGGAAAATGGAATTTAGGGTGACCTAAGTCTGTGTTCCTGGCCCATGGTCACTTAAAAGAAATCCAAATAAATTATCTCTTCTTCCCTGTAAGATGAGATCTGTGGGTCCGCAGCGGTTACAGCTGACTAAGATACGCCTTCAGAGTTTAGCACACTCGAAAAACCATGGAAGTGAAGAATATGTCAAACAGTATTTCCCCAGAGAGAGAAGTGATCCCAGAATAATGCCAGGAATAAGTTATGAGGAGATGGGCCAGAATGCCACGATCAGATAACATTTGCTTGTTCTTGCAGCCATAACAGTTCCGTTCCCATAAAGATTTTCATAAAGAGGAATTGGGGGAAGAGGGAAGGCAGGCAGTGGAGGGAAGTGGCCTAGACATAGTCACTAATGTACACATTTTACCACAGCAGAACTGACAAAGCCTTGGTTTTGTATAAGATGGTCTGTCTTAGAATAACGGGGACTATTGCTGTGGCTGGGTTGCCCATACAGAACAATAAATTCTGCATTGAGTCTGGTTATCTACAGAATTGTTCCTAAGTTGAAACTCCTCAAGAGGTAAGGCAAAGTAAGGTTCTTATTATTTATTTGTTCACTTCTTTCCTCTTTATAATGTATACAGTAGGAAATAATGGTGAGAATCAAGTTATCAATGTAAGTTATCAATGTAAGCAACATGTACACTTAGATTCTTACAGCTTAACTTTTCCACTCAAGACTCTTTCCTTTTACAAGTTTTTACACAACACTGAACACATATAACACAATGCTGAACACATAGAACACAGGCAAGCAAACCCAACATTTGCTTATAATAAATCATAAAGATATCCATTTGAAAGCAATTCTTTGGTATGGCATTGTGTGGCATGATCGCGTGTGTAATGCAGAGTGTGTGTGTTTTTTGTTTAAACTTGAGACTGCCGGGTATAGTGGTGCAAATCTTTGATCCTGGAGGCAGAGGCAGGCGGATCTTTGTGTAATTGGAGCCAGCCTGGTCTCCATAGCAAGATTCAGGTCAGTCAGAACTACACAGTGAGATTCTGTCTCAAAACGACAACAAACTCTAGAACAGAGACTTTGGGAAACTATGCAATTTGACATAGATGCACCTTGGTACAATCACCTGGAACTGATCACGTATTTGCTTTTAAGTTTATTTTCGGCCATTGTGGTCTCAGAATTTTTTTCCTTTTCTTACAAAAGCAGGGCAGGGAGAAAAAGCATGAAGGGTGGAAGTGAATTTCTGGGATGTCTGTGGAGTGTGGGAGGAAGGACTGGATGTGGATATAATCAAAATACGTTGTCCGTGGCTGAAGGGACAGCTGAGAAGTTTAGACTTCATACTGCTCCTGTGGGGAGATCAAGTTCAGTTCTCATCACTCATATTGGGTGTCTCAAAAATCACCTGTCATTCTAATTCCAGGGGATCCAATGCCCCAGGCCTCCAGAAGTATTCACATTCAGATACACACACACACACACAGCGAGAGAGAGACTTAAAAATATTGTTTACATGTATGAAATCTATATGAAATAATATGCAGATCTCAGGAAAGGAACCAAGGAAGCTACTGTCATATTCCAGGAAATCTGATGGTCAAAATTTATTCATTTCTTCAACAAACAGTCACCTACTCTCTATCATGTTACAGTCCCTGAGCTAAACACTAAGGCACAGTGTTGGCAAGTAAAGTAGTCACAAAACCTTTGTTTGTATGCTGCATATTCTAGTAGTTTATCACTATCCCTTGTGTGGTTCCAGATGCTGTCAGTGTTCTGTGTTCGGTATTTCACTTTCACAGCAACCCTAGCAGAGAGGTTCATTTTTGTTATTTAAGGTTGTGGAAGTTGTTATGGAAATTGTACAAGGTCACGTTCTCAGTAAGCAGAGTCCAGATTTACATTCAAGGCCACTGTGTTCTGAAGAACCTCCCTCATAACTCCCTTGTCATCCTGCATCGTTCATCACGTCAGAGTGGAACCAGCAGCAGTGCAGTGGTGAAATGCATGTATTCATTCATCCTAAGCATCCTCTGTTCGCATCTACTGCATGCTAGGAGCTGTTAGGTCTGCTGTGGCTGGAGAAAAGTGATCCAGGACTACAGAGGACGACAACAAATCTGAATGGGTAGCATGCAAGTTCCTAAGTCTTTACTGGCCTTGTAAATCTCTGAGAGGTTTCTTGTTGTTTTGTTCTGTTTTTACTGAGAATAAAATAGAAAGCTATTTTAGGGCCCAAGCCAAGCCCAAGACTGATATAATCTGATTTAGGTTTTAAGTGGGTTGTGCTTACTATTGTGTTGAGTGGGGGTAGGGAGAGATGTTGGGAATTACTGTAATCACAAGAGAAACTGCAAAGATATGTCTTTTTGGACTTACATGGGAGCTCTCAAAGCCAACAGGTCTCAGTGATGGGTGGACTAAGAGAAACAGAGAGCACCAGGCAACAGCTATTCAAAGTGGAAGACATGGAAGCAGCAGAATTTCCTTTGCTTGGGGGAAGAGGATGGGTTTTGATGTACAGCACAAATTGTATAGATAAATCTAAAACTCAGAGATATATCTTGGCTAAGGAAATTAATCTGGGAGTTATAAATAGACCCTTTTTATTTTTAGTATTTAGTGACTCTTTAAAAAGAATTTTGCAGAATTTAACCTGTAAAAAAAGGATTGTGTTTGCCTGGTTCACAAAATTCTTACATTGCTAATTATTGGTTCTGGGAATTTTCAGTGAACTGGCTCTCACCCTCTATTTATTAGCAAATCATCATGGCTCGCCACTCAAAAATACCGATCTTGATTCACTTTTCCCCGAAATAGGTGATATATTAACTGCTAGTGAAGATACTGTTGGAAAAATGAAGCTATAGATGTTAGTTAACGTTCGTTTAGTCATTACTAGACACCATGCCAGATGGATTACTTGAATCTATACACACTGACAGTTATCTTTTATCAGGATCCAGAATCTCTGCAATCTCAACTCTCTCAAAGGCTTTCATATAACGCCTCTGAGTCTCCGCCTCGTCGTAGCAGTGAACAGTTCCCAGCTGGTGCATTCCACTGTACAGAAGACAGACCTCCTTGCCCAGTCTAGTCCTTAAAGTGCACACAAACACCAAGAGCAGGGGGTGGGGCTGAAGGAGCTGGGCGCGGCCTACGTGAGCGGGCGGAGTGGCGTCACTACGTTGCTAGGAGACGAGC
>LOEQ01009893.1:11294-22106 GCA_001685075.1 Bramus lutescens | reverse complement strand
CTCCTGCATTTGACGCCAGCCCCTGTCATCTTGCAAAACTTACCAAAGACTGAGGTACAGTGGCTCAGGCTTAATACTGGGATTGGAATCTTAGGTGTTGGGTTCAAGATCAGGTCCAAGGGGGCTGGAGAGATGGCTCAGCGGTTAAGAGCACTGGCTGTTCTAGAGGTCCTGAGTTTAATGGTGGCTCACAGACATCCGTAACTTTTGTTCCAACACCCTCTTCTGGCTGCCACAGGCATTGCACACATACCTACAGGCAAAACACCATACACATGAAAAATCTTAAAAAATAACATCAGTTCAGAAGTATAAGCTGCAGCTGCCCCCTACAGAGGAAAGGGCCTAGAGAGTATGTTCAAGTGATGTCTTTTGAGGAAAAGCACGTTTTGCATTTTCGAGAGGTTGGTCTCTCCTTCCCAATGACTAGGGAATGGTAATCATTTTTAAGGCTAGCAGCAGATTACAGCTCTGGGTCCCATGGGCATTCTCTGGATTCCATGTCTCATTGTGTGGTCTTGGTTTATATGGTCTCGTTAGAATGTATCATGGAACAACAGTACTGTGGGCGTTTATAGCTGACAGGGTCAGGACAAATGTTCCCAGAATCTCGTTAATGCCATCATTAAAAGCTCACAGAATTGCACGTTTTCCTATGGGGCCAGGGGTGACTGAAAGGCAAACCAGTTTTGCAGAAATGCCGTGGTAAAAAGTCCATACGTAAAAAGTCTTCCTTGTTATAATTGTTTGGGGTTAGGCATGGACTGGACTGGTGGGAAGTGATGTGCTTCCTCTGAGGAAGCCCTGGACTTGCCCAGAAGCTGTAGATGCTGGTGGCATCAACGGGAAATTCACTGCAGGTTCTGCACACTGCAGGCTTTATGTGACATGTGTTTCTTTTTCCCAAGGAGTCAGAGTGTTCATCGAGAAGAAAGCACAGTTAACACTTTTAGGAACAGAAATGGACTATGTGGAAGACAAACTATCCAGTGAGTTTGTTTTCAATAACCCCAACATCAAAGGAACTTGTGGCTGTGGTGAAAGCTTTAACATTTGAAACCTCAGGACTCCAAGCTCCAGGAGAGCCAGGATCTACCTGGGAGCTTAGAAGAAATCATGAGACTGTCACATTTCAGAGTTTATGATGTGCGGCCACCTCAGGGGGGAATAAAGTGATGCAGCCAGTGTGCAAATCCCAGAAGGCTGGTATCTGTGTTGTCTGTAAAGCACAGAAACTGGGAAACCATTGGTTTCTTTAGGTCATTCTCCTGTTCTGTACAGAAAACCCCTGCCCTACTCTTAACTCCGTAGCTTTATGCTAGGACCAACTTCATGGCGATTGCTTTGACGGGAGCTGAGGGAACAGGTAACAGGTGTGCACCCAGAGATACTAGTGAGTGGACTGAGACATCTCCTCAGCCCTTTCTCATCTCACAGGCAGGACAGCTGCGGGTAACAGCGTAGTGGTCCCTCATTTCCCTCCCACATTTGCCATGGCCTTTTATGTTTTTTATGAGAAATATGATCATCAGATGCTTCCTTTGCCCACCCTACAGTTGTTCCAGACTTCTGAGTGATGGTGTCAAAAGGTGGGAGCTGCCAGACCTGGTCTCAGTCCATTCCCTAGGGCATGCTTCAAAATGGTTTGCTTAGACCTTTCCATTGGAAGCTCTTGGGACAAGCAGTCAGCTAGCTCACTGCACTTAACCCTGTGTGTATGAAGACTAGATCTGAGCATGAGTTAGAAGAGCTAGGACCGTACCCAGCTCTCCCTTCCTCACACGTGACCTCAGTACTGTATGAGACATTCAGAGGAGGTGAGTGGTGGCCTGTCTCCCATGCCTGGGCAGCATTTTGATAAGACTTTCTTAATTTATAGAGATTGCATTAGTTTTCTTCTGAATGGAAGAGTCTTATTCAAGCTCTTTTGTATGAACTACCATCTTGTATTTTTAGAGCCTTGAAACAAAAGTTTCTCACAGAGATCCTGCAGCAGAAGAATTTACTCTTGGAGCATAGGACCTATGGAGCAGACATGGAGGTGTCTTCTTAGTTCCCAATATGCATATACTTTCTGGTTCCTAAGTTAAATTGCTGAATTTTTAATATTTTTAACACCAGTTTTTTGAGTCATCATTTTGCTGTGTAGTACAGGTCAGCCTCACTGACGACCCTCCTGCTTCAGCCTTCTGAGATATGTGCTCATATCTGAATACCATACCTGAATCCCAAGGTTTTCTCAAAAGTGATCTTAACTTGACCTGTGTTTAACATCTTAAGTAACCTGTAAGTTCTTTTGTGGAAGGCTGGTTGGTTTTCACAAAGTAGCTGAGCTTAGTATTTGCCCTATTTACTAAAATTCCTACCACCAAAATGCACCACCTTGTAGTTTTGTATGATTGTCGATGAGTTTGTATCATAAACAGAATTGTTGATACATCTTTAATTTGTGCGATATTGTAAAAAAAACTGTTCTGTTTTACACACACACACACACACACACACACACACACACACGGTTTATCCTGGTCTATTAGCGCAGAAACAAAATTACTCTCAGAGTATTAAGCAAGTTCTTCTTTGACAGCAGTTAACATGTCTAATGTGTGTCTGTTTTGGTGGACAGCAGCTGTTTATGAGTGTTTCCTTGTCCTTGTATGTCAGTGGGGCCTTCACTGTGATGTCTAAGCCTTCTGCCAAACCCCAAGACAGGTTTCAACAAACCACCAAGCATAAGAGCCTTTCAGATTTGTCTCTGTTCCTCCTAATCTCAACCATTGACAACAGAAGCCAACCTTCATGAGGTCATTGATGGAAGTCCCAAGTATCTGCAAGATCTTTTGTGATTTTCTTCTAATATCCAGGGCAGATTGAGTGCTAGACACATCTTTTGTGGGTGGTTAATCCTCATTCAGAGGACTCTGGTATAAAATATGTGTGCTTCTGGAAATTTCTCCTGTGTTTATCTTGGCAGGTAATGTGTGTGTTCAGTGAGTCCTTGTTCAATGGTAGACAATTAGTCTAATTGATGGGCTTAACTCTATCAGTTCTAATTCTCCTGATCAGAGGAACAATCTGTCCTCAAAATCCCAATCAGGACTCATGACATTGACACCCACAAGTCTGGAAGGATAGTCACCTTTTAATACAGGTCAAGGATCTATGAATTCTCTGTGATTCTATCTCTCATTCTGAGTAATGGCCTGCCCAAGTATTAAGGTCTGTTCAGGAGAGTTCAAAGGTCCGAGTTATTTGTTAGAATTCATCTTTATATTTTCATTAGTCATCAGAAAAACTCCCCAAGTGTTCTTATTCCTTTAAATCTTAAAGGAAAACGTTTCCCCATCAGTGTTCATCTTCTTGGGTAGTCCTTGGGGAAGCAAGCCTACGAGTGACTTCCACAGTCTAACAGAGGACTTAGGATAAGGTGATGGTTCGGGCAGTGACTATGGACTGAGATGGAGCAGGTAGAGGAGGGTAGAAAAGGGGCAACTGGAGAAGTGGAAGACATTTATTTGCTCCCCGCGGGATACCTTAAAAGAAGCAAGCTTCTTCCAAGCGTTAAGGGGAGTGTCTAGGACAGGCTCTACTAAGGCTACAATGGAAAGCTCCACTTTGTATTTCCTAGAACCATCCTCGTTGTCCCTTTAAAAAGAATTATTCTGTGTGGGGGACTTCATACCATTTTCCATATCACTTATATAAAAGATCTCTCTGGAGAACAGTGTTATCATCCGGGTTGCCTTTAAGGGAAGCCACGTCACTGTCCTCTAGATGATATAGAGCACTCAGGTGTCACAAAAGAAAAGTAAAATGTTTGGGGGGTATGGGGGTTGAGGATCAAATAGTTCTGAATTTCTTGGGATGCTTTCTAAAGGGGCATCCACTGATACGGAAAGCTCATTTCCCTTCTGGAAGAACATAAGGGATAAAGATCACAGCTACCCTTGAGTGCCATATCTGTCCTTCTGGTTGCTTCCAGTTCCTGCTGTGCTTTGGGCTTCTCCAGAACAAACTGTAATAACTGGGATGCCCATGAGATCCTAAAGGTTAGGATTTATTCATTTACCTGGTACCTAATTCCTTCCTGTACCTCCTTAGTGACTTTTAGAAGATTCTTGCGGCTTGGAAGCCACTTTAGGTTCTGCAATTCAGCATCTGGGGTTTGGGCAGCTCTCATGCCCATCATCAAGTAAATCTTCTTAATCATGTACTTGGACCAAGGGAGGAGACTGACTGGGAAAAAGAATTCCAATCTGAGGGGTTTTAAATGAGCTGCCAGAATTCCCCTCTTGGAGCCCCTCCTACTCTCAGGAGTTATTTCTTCCTTCTCCTTAATAAATCTACAGTCATTCTGATGAACAAATGAATAAATCAATGATAAAAGAGAATAGTAAATAAAATCACAGAGGAGGTACGGATAGGTGAACCTATGATGCAGTTCCCATGGCAAGTAGTTTCCTCATTCTTTCTGCTAATATGGACAAACGGGGTTTCCCCCCTTAATTTAGTATTAATTTGGTTGGTATTCTGGTCTCATAGGGACATCTTCAGGTTAAACAAGGACATTCCAGAGATTGGAACAAAGTAAAAGCAGGTGTCCCTAAGGTTTCTAAAATTAATATGACCAAGTCTTACAGGCTCATGGGACACCCCATAGCAACAGGGCAAGCAGAGGGAAGCCTGTTCCTATGAGTAGTGTGTGTTCCCCAAAGATGTTTCAGAAAGCAAAACAGTTCCATTTTAACTTCAAAAGGAAAGAAAATACTCAAATTTTCTCTCACACACTTGTGGCAGAGTCAGCTTTAGAAGAAAAGGAGGCACCCACAAAGCAGGAGTTGACCTTTTTGGGAACTGAGTGAATATTAAAGAGCCCAAGGCTCGAGGGATGTAGGCAAGGTGGAAGACAGAGAGGAGAATATGGGGAGAACAGTTGTAAGAAGCAATCTGGGCTACCATCTCAGTCACAACAGCGGTAGAAAAGGCAGAAAACACCAACTAATGGTTAAGGAACAGCAGAAGCAGAAACATCATCCCTTGGCTTTGGCTTTGGAGCCAAGAATGTCTCGCCTGTGGCCCTCACTAGACACTAAAAGTGTTTCAACTAGAGAGACAAAATGAATGAAGAGAAAGAGGTTTTAAAAAAAGATTATTGAACTAGAAAAAGAAAGAGGATAAGAGAAAAAGAAGAGAAAGCGAGCCTTAGTTCAAAGCAGTATATAGACAGACTCTGCTTATGAAAGGTAGGATGGCCTCTAAGTGATCTGAGTCATGGCACCAGCATGTCATGGAATGCCTCGATGCCTGGATATCCAACAAGATACAAAAAGAAAAGAGAAGAGAAAAGAAAGAAAAGAAAAGAAAAGAAAAAGAAGACAATCTGTCTAAGGCAGGATTGGCCCCCAGGGTCCTGAGTTCAACTCTTTTATCTATTCTACCTGCTCTTGCTTACATCCTTCTCTTTCTGTCTCCTAATAGATGGACTTGAAATATACTTCCTCTCTCATGTTTTCTTAGAATAAATTTGAACTGGGAATTGTTTGCTCCTTTCAGAGTCTGGTCACGGACTTGTGACTGACCTTGTGGCTAAACTCATGCCCATCTTTTGCGTATTTAAACCTCAGTACCTGCCCATGCTCACCCGTTTTACAGGAGAGCAACAATTGGTTGTGATAGCTCACCATCTTGAGTTCTCATTCTTCAGATCAAATCCAAACCCCTTAATGTTAAAGGAGGAGAATGGGGGCAGAGTGAGGTCTAGAAAGCTTTGTGTAAAGTTGTACGTAGTTAGTCATGAAAAAAAAAATCAGGTTAGCGAAGAGGAAGAAGAGGAAACACAGACACCTGTCCACTTAAGGACAACTGTGCAGACCGTGATGTAGATTAAAGATGCTTAAGAGTCAAATGATGCATGAAATTTTAGGCAGAACTCCTACATGTAACAGCACTTGCACAGAAAAAAAAAAAGCATGTTAAGCAATGGAGGCAAAAAATTCACGTTGTACAAATCAACCAAAAGCTTATGCTGCGGTAGCTTCAAAGTCCTAGTTCTTTGTCTCCCAAGGACATCTTGAGCTGCCATCCCTACTGTCTTTGTTATGGCCTATTTCCTCACTGGGGGGCGCATTCCCCCCCATGGGTTGTCCTTGTTTCTACTGTAACTATGTGTCTCTACTCAGTTTTTTAATTCTAGAATTCAAGAACCTGGAAGCCTTCCAGAAGCTCACACTGTACCATCACATCAGCCAATATGAACACTAAGTGCTTACCAAGTTATTATGAGGATCCGGCTTGACATAGCTACAGCCATCTTGAGTCAGAAACATTACTTTGGAGTTACTGGTAGCTTTTCCCTCCCTAGTTTCACAGCACGTTATGACAAAATCATCGACGTGAGATGTGGAGCTTCTTGACACTCACTAGTTCTCTGTGGTAGAAACATAAATGGGTATTTTTGCATCTTTCCAAAATGTCAGAATTTATTGAGAAACAACAAATTCAAAGCTACGTTGTTTTCATTAGCTGCAGTTTGCCATGAAGTCCTGATCTCTCTGCCAAATGGCTGTTGGCAGTGACGCTATCACAATCTTAATGGCTAATATTAACTCTTACCCAACACACGTAAGGGATTATGCTCTTTCCAGAAGCCAGCTAGAAAGATCAATGCCAGCTATAGAATACTTTCCTCAAGCTGTTGGGGAGGTGTCCAGAGAACAGTAAAAACAAATGCAGGCTGGTGCCACTGCTGTGCTGGACAAGGCAGACTGCTGCATTCACGATTCAGAGCAGCTCTGGTCTCCATAAGACCTGCACAAGATCAACCCCCACCCCCGACGTTCGAGCATGCAATGGGAAGGAGCTCAAGAGTCCCCAGTCCTCACTGAGGCGCTAAGGACAGCTGACCGCTTCTGGGAGGAGGGGAGTCAGTATTCGCTATGAGTAAAACAGTTTTAACTCTTGGACTACTCAGTCCTCAACATGCAGCGATATGTGTGCCTATGTAGGTCACAGAATGGCTACAGAGACAGCCACAGCAGAGTTAAAGGAGGCTTTACTAGAGCAGAGGGAGAGAGCTGAGACAGATGCAGGAGGCTGACAAACCCAGCTGGAAAGTCGCTGGGGCACGATTAGAGAGTCAAGTCAGCAGGCGACAAGTTTGACCTGAGCATCACTGTTGAACTGAGCTGGAAAGGCAAGGTGTTCTTGGAGTTCACAGGTGCGGAGTACAGGTCCATGGCCATGATGTGCTGGATTGTATCCAGACAGACAAACAGGTGGCAGTTTGAGTAGACCATATTAAGAGTGGGGACCGAGCTCAAGGGAAGCCCACAAATGCTGTGGCCCTTGAACACACACTCCTCCACACAAAAACTCCCCCACAAATATAAATAGATGTAATTAAAAAACAATTTAAATGAGCGGGAGAGGTGCCTCATTCTGATATTAGCTTCTTTTAATTTTCTATTTTGCTTATTATTATTGTGCCTGCCATGAACGAAATGCAGGCTCTTGTGTGCCACGGTGGTCATGCAGGGGCTAACTTCATGAAGTCTCTTACTTTTATATGGGTTCCAGGGCAGAACTCAGGTTTAAATCTGACCTTGGCTTGGGCTTTCTCTCTCTTTTTTCCACTCTACGTTTCTTCTTCCTTTCCTTTTAGACTGACTAAATATTTTTCTCTTCCACTTTTGGTGACTGGTTGTTTTCGTTGTTGTTGTTTTAAGGTCTTGCTTTAGAAGTGGAAATTTACAAGCTTACCAAAGTCTAAATATTAGCTAATGTATGGAGGGCTCTTTTGTCACATATCGCTGACTTATATGTTTGGTCTGACACTTTAAATGCAGATTAGACTCAGCACACATTACAGTTATACTTTAGGCTGCCATTGTCCCTGTTCTCCCTGTCATTTGCCATACTTTTCACCCCTCTCATTTCCTCACACATCCCAGATCATCCCAGCGGGTGGCTTTGCCTCCTGACCAGTCTTCCACTTAGCGACAGTCTAATTTCCACCACTGTGAAAGTGTTTTTACATGGGCTGGTTTATTTCATTTTATTTATTTGTTTGTTTGCTTATCCTTTTAATAAACAAACGTAACTTTCTTTTTTGATCCCCCAGCGTACTGCTCTGTTACATTTGCAGTTAATTTTCAATACTTTACAATTTCTTCTACACTACAAGGAAAGTTGTAAATAATATTTTAATTAGCATTTGTGTAGACAATGGTTTATTCTTCCATGTGCTTATTTAAATTTTTCTTTATTATTGAAATTTTCATAAAGATATATATTGAATATGACCACATCTGCCCCTCATCATTTTTCCCTCTCCAACTCTCCCCATATCCCAACATGTCCTTCTCCTGATTTCATGTCTTTTTTTATGCTAACCCACTAAGTCTCGTTAGTATTCCAATATGTACATGGCTGTGGGACCAACCATAGGAGCAAGGGAATTTGACCAGTTGCTCAGGTTTTTAAAAGACATTTTTGCTGGGTCTGAGAATTCCATGCTGTCTGAGATGCTTTTGTAGCTGAGCGCTAAAGGATGTACTTAATATTTGCAAGGTTTACCACTGACACACATATACATCGTGTGCTTCTTTCTTTTTCTTTCTTTTGCTTGGAAATAAATTCTACTGTTTTTCATTTCTGGGGCTCTTCTACCTCCATTGTTAGCTGCTTAACCGCTGCTCCTCGAAGATAACATCTGCATCCTGCGTCCTCACTCTCAACGACTCTGTTCACTTTACCTGTTGTTTGGTTTTGTTTTGCCTTCAGTTTCACTGCTGCACACATGAAAGCAGGTTTCCCTGTTGTCTGTCTTTCTTAGCATTTGCTGGGCATGTTTCAGTTTTAGTCTGGTGTCATGTCTCAGTCCTGGTAAACTCTGAGCTCTTGCTTCTTCAATATCATCCATTCGCCTTCGTTCCTCTGCTTCAACAGCAAGCCGAAGTTTCCTGTGTTTCCCTTAGAGAAATCCTTACTGCTTTACCATTGGATCCTGACACTATTGAGAAAAGATGTAGATCATCTCGATGATCTTGACTTTAAGGAAATACTTGTTGAAAAATAACTTTGGGCCCTTGATGTCCTCCAGCATAACTGATCACAGGCTCTTCTGTTTGGTTTTATTCTTTCATTTTGATTTACTTTCTCTCTAGCTCTGGCTAATCTCCAACTCCTCATCACTGTGTTCCAGCTTCCTGTGTGCTGGAATCGCAGTTGGCAACACCGTGACAAGCTGCATTTGGGATTGTTTTTTAAGAAGCAAAAACTTCCTCACAGAGTCAAGGACCGCCTAGTAAATTATCAAGGTGAGTCATTTGAGTGGTTAGGATGACTCTGAGTTCTTAGAGATAAAAGGCCAGCTCTCCACCCTCTGTGAGCAGGCAGGCGCCCTGTTTCACTCAGTGCGGGGCCATTCTGTTGTAAGGGAGCATAGCTGGAGGTTGAGCCTCAGCTCTCCCCAACACTCCTGAGATCCACCACCGAGGCTGTGAATGAAATCATAGTCTTAACATGACTGCCAGGGATTCAGGGGACTTCTAGGCGGTAAGTGGCTTAAGAATCCTTATAAATTATGTGTCATTTATACATTTATAAACTATGGTAATTTTTATATTCTTTAACTGAATGTTGGAAACTTACAAGATTAGAAGTTTGATATTCTGGCATTACCAGAGCCTAAATACTAGCATTACTGGAGTCTTAAGGGTAAACCCCTGGGTTTCAGCAGCCCAGACACATTAGGCTGTACTATCAATCTGACTGTGCCAATGAAAGTGATGCACTGAAAAGTGACAATGAAAGAGAGAGGAGGGAGATTCCATTCACGTGGACTAAAGGGGTGACCCCCATGTCCACCTTCAGGGTACCCATAAGAGTAAGGAGTTTAAACAAAGGGAGAAGGGGGCAGGGAAGCGATGTGATAATGAGGAGTTCTGGCCTGAGGGGTCTGCTTGACCATGGTCTCCATTCTGGCTCTTCCAGACAGCTCCACTGCAGTTGGCTGAGAAGTGTGAGCTGGCTCCCTTCGGATGATGGCATCTGCTTCACAGTGATGCTCACTGGCATGGAGCCCTCCTTGCTTGGCCAGCTTTCTGTTCTGTGGGCCTTTGTTGGCTTTGATCCCCACAGATACTGCTGCTTTCAAGCAATGACTCTTGATGCCTTTAACCTAGAAGGGAAATAAAGTGGCTTTGTTAGCTGCAGATTGTAAACGAACACTCTGAATGGTTAATACAGTTAAATGCTTTGGACAGGTAGGACTAGGGCCCAAAGTAAAAGAGGTAGACAGAAAGAGGAGGCAGAGATGCCAGGTATTCTGTTGTTGTGGTTTTTTTTTTAATTTTTGCTTTTGTTTTTAGAGACTGGGTTTTCCTATGTAGCTTTGGCTGTACTGGAACTCATTCTATAGACCAGGCTCAAGCTCACAGAGATCCACCTGCCTCTGCCTCCCAAATGCTGGGATTAAAAGTGTGCACCACCACCACCTGGATGTTGTCTTCCTTTTGTTTAATTTAATTTTATTTTTTGTTATCTTGTGGTTCAAGGAGCCAACCCTTTTTTTTTTAAGCAGCAGTAGTTTCAAAGTACCAGATCTTGTAGTGGTAAGGTGGGCAAGCCTGCTTTTCATCCGGCCCAGGTCCCACACGGCTAGCTTTACACCCGAAATAACAACACACAAATTATATTCATTTAATTACTGCCTGGCCCATTATATCTAATCTCTTCTTGGCTAACTCTTACATCTTGCTTAACCCATATCTAGTAATCTGTGTATCACCACGGGGTCATGGCTTACCGGGA
>LOEQ01009891.1:12392-40742 GCA_001685075.1 Bramus lutescens | reverse complement strand
AGCTCAGCAGATCAGATTTTTATGTTGGTTTAAAGATCATTGTTTTTCTTATAATGTGTTGATATAATCATTACACCAATATAGATAAAAATTGAAAAACTTTCTCGAAATTTTACTTGTACTCAATACATAATTATTAGAACTTGTGATCTTGATTTAATTTTTAAATGTTTAAGTAGAATTAATGGGCCATTTCAAATGTAGCTTAAGAACATCTGAACCAGTCACTCAGATGTTTTCTTATTCTTTTTCTGTTTTTTTTTCCTTTTTTTTCCTGGCAAATCTAACTTAAATAGCATCTTAGGACTTATTCCCAAAATATGCATATGCTTATTGTAATATTTTAGTATAAAGAGTTCTAAGTTTGAACTCATTTTAAGCCCTATTTGAACCTGGGCCAAAATGGCCATTAATCTTTAATCTTTGGGGAAGTTTCTGTAGTAAGAAAGCAAGCTGCAGCGGGGTGCCTCTGTGGCTCAGGTTCCATGTATCGTTAACGCTGTTTCATTTCTGATGCTCTGGAATTATTGTCACGGTAATGTTGCAGCAGCGTTTGGCCTTCTCTGCCATCGTTGGTCCTCAAGTAGTCACTGATTAGGAATTCCCCAGACGAGGTGGATGTTAGTAAGAGCCGAGTGGGCTTGTGGAAGATTGGGAGAGCAGAGGAAAGCACAGGAAACAGCCACGTTTGTTTTCTGTGATGATAAACTAATGGTTTTCATGGTAAAATAGTTCAAAGAATATTCCTTTGTAAAATACATACATACATCCATAAAACCAATATACACAGTGTGATCTGGAATATACATTTATCAGTCCATTAAAAGTATGTAATTAATCACTTTAAATGTAATAGGGTGCTCCTATAGATGTCCTTATTTTAAATAATAATAAAGATAAACAAAATGGAATCAAAGGGTATCAACTTATATGATATGACATATATGAAATGGTATAAAAATCCATTAATTTTTAAGTTTCATTATGCAATTTACTTTTACAATTATAAAATTTTTAGATA
Organism: Bramus lutescens; assembly: GCA_001685075.1. Lineage (NCBI taxonomy): Eukaryota > Metazoa > Chordata > Mammalia > Rodentia > Cricetidae > Bramus > Bramus lutescens. The sequence continues at coordinate 39,721 of LOEQ01009891.1, read as the reverse complement.
GATATGAATTACACCCTATCAATTAGATGTAAAAATAATAACTACTGGGCTTTTTAAGCTACCACTACTTAATGAAAATATTCCATGAAACAAATATTAAAGAAAATTGCAGATAAATGTTCTAAAGAGGACCTAAAATTTTATTAATAAAATAGACAAGAACACCAAGAAAACCATGAAGGATGCTTACAGAAATAGGAGCATGTGTATATGATCATTGAAATATGAGAATTTTCCATTCTTTAGTGCAGAAACAATACTGCACAGTAATGCCTTAGATTGTTCATCCTTCATCACTGGCTACTGCAATGATAGCTTTTCTTTGTTTGCCAACTTTCCTACACAAATGGAAGTTAATTTTCAATGTAAGCATTATTTGCAGAGAAGGCTTTAAAGACTGTGATCTCTTTGCGCAAATCCAATGTCTACCACACAAATATCTGAGTGCAGATTGTTCGCACGAGATGCTTGCTTTCCAAGGCAGAGTGTTTTCCCACAGTTCTGCAGCCCAAGGCATGAACCAGCATCAAGTAAATAAACACTTGCCATCTGGGCACATCTCCTGTGACCCTCCTGAACATCTAATGCAAGAGCCCTGGCACACTGTCATAGTATGGCTATACAATTACAAAGCTCCACACCACAAGGACTTCCTAAAACAATAGCATCCAAAGTAGAGCATTCAACGGGGTTTTTATTTTACTTTACAAGGTAAAGAGCAAAAGAAAGACAAGCAAAATTGCTGACGGTCATTAAAGTTAAAGTATGCCTATTGGGAGAATTGTGTCATTTTAAGCAAACCCAGATTATAAACGTAGGTTGCTGAGTACATAAAGTGAATATGCACTTTATATATATATATATAATTCTTATGCTTTCTACATATAAAATCTTGATCAATTATACTATCTCATGAGGTTCATGACATTGTGTGACATTTCCTGCTGTGTCTCTTTGCATTCACTTCAGATAGGGAAGGTAGCAACAGATACAAGTAAGGATTCCTCCCAAGTTTATTGACAGGAGTCTACACAACGTGTGGCCAGCTACACCTCCCCCAAATCTCTCCTTCTTAGCAATTGTTGCTGCTCACAGGAAAACCTTATGTACCTCCTTGTCCTCCCTTCTTTATCTACAGGGGAAAGTCAATGGGCCCAATATGAAGGGTCTTGGGGGGGTGACCACAGATGCTCTGAGTCAATGCCTAACATGGATGAAAAAAAATCACTCAACTCATGGGTTAATGAAGTTAAGGTTAATGAAAATATTTCTTTAAAAATGAAAGGAAACACAGCATGTGTTAGGGGTATATTTCCATTAAAAGGGTAATTTTGAAGTATCTACTTGCCCACAGATTTCCCTAAAATTAAAAGTGATCCATTATTGTTGGATGTTTTATGTCTTTGGAAAGAAATGACATAGTTATAATTCAGAACACAAAATATCATATCCCCTTAATCAAAGTATTTAATTTTGAAAAAAAATTTCTAAAATATCCAAGTTTTCTTTAAATTACTATGGCCTTTGTGCAGTTTTCTTATGTTCTGATTGGGGAGAAAGAAGTTTTCCAATACCTATTTAATCACCTCGTACAGAAGAGACTTCAGCCATGCCTATGCAGGGTATCATAATGCCAGCCTTAGAGAAAACCACATGAATGCAACTGTGAACTGTAAAATACAGTGTGGCTATTTCTCCTTTAATCAGTGATGGACAGAACAGGAAATAAAAATAACAGGTGATGTTTTTATTAATACTCTATTGAGAGGGGTGCCCTGTGAGGCAGTCCAGTAAAAGTCTTTTGTCTATCAAGATAAATACATACAATATTGGCACCTCTCATTTTATTGACTTTAATATTAAGCTAAAATATTAATGTGTTATTTTTCTACTATGAAAAACTCTCTTAAAAATCAGGTTGATTGCCAGTGGGATTTCACTGTTGTCGAGAGGAAAATGCTGAAGTTTCTCCTGAAATCTGCGCACTTGTGATTTCGAATTTCTTAAACATGTATACCATGATGTTTTTTACATAACATGGGCTTGTAACAACTTCTAACCTACCATCTCCACAAGAGAGGCAGACACATTTATCACCATAAAAACAATGAAGGGCCAGAGACTATTTCTTCAGAGTTCATGTCTAGAGCGTAAAGACATGCTGTATTTTTATAGGAGTTTCTGTGACAACATCCGTTCTTCAGATATAAGCAAGTTGCATCTGTATGCTGACTCTTATTTCCATGAGTAATACATAGCCAGACTGGGGGACTCCTTGTTAAATCATACTTCTCTTATAAGGAAAGCATTTAACGACGATAGCTTGCTTACGGCTTTTGAGGTTCAGTCCCTCCCTTATCATGATGGGGAGCATGGCAGTGCACAGGAAGATGTGGCGCTGTAGCTGAGAGTATTGCATCTTACAGACAACAGGAAATTGACTGAGACACTGGGGTATCTTGAGAATAGGCAACCTCAAAGCCCTTCCCCTCACAGGGACTCACTTCCTCCAACAAGACCATACCCACTCCAACAAAGCCACACTTCCTAATAGTGCCACTCCCTATGAGCTTATGAGGACCAAATACATTCAAGCTACCACAGAATTTAAGAGACAGCATTTCAAAATTTAAAAAATTTTACTTGGTGTGTTATTTTCTGTGTTTTCTTGAATAGAAAACTGCTGTGCTACCTCCAAACACAAAGAAGAAATGCCATTCATTTACTCAGCTTCATGTAGTACTTTAATCTGTCAGGGAAGTAAATCAGAAGCTCCCAGTCTTTGAGAGTTTAGATTCTGTAAAATTACTCTACGAAAAATCCTTGCTCACATTTATTTCTGTAACCTATTTCGATCCGTGGAAAATGAGCCTTGGGTCAATGAATTCTTAAAAGTATCTTTATGAGAATGAGTGGACATGACTTTCGTTTATGAAATTGACTACAATGTGGGGAATCTTAAACTGTGGAAAATGTTGCAAAGCATGGAACTGTGGAACAAAAGGTCAAGAATAGCTGTGCTCTTGGGCATCACTGTGAAGAGCGCCAGTGGGTGTGGCCACCAGGCATGCGTGCGCATGGCGTGGCTCAGTGGATAAGCCTGGCTTCTCTTTCCACTTTAGTTTTTTATGTGGACTCTGTGTTTTCAGGATGCTCTCGTATTGCTTCAGGTTCAAATACACTATTTCTTACTTTACTGTAATTCCTAAAGTCAGGGTGCCTGTAGCCTAGAAGTTCACCTTGGACATCAGAAATATGGGAAATGGATTTTATTTCTTCAGTTTATTGATTTTTGCTTATGGATAACAGATTAAAAATAATAGTTGTTAAGTATTAAAATATTATTGCATTTATGTTTATAACTTAGATATGTAAATATAAAGAATTGTTTATCATTGCAGTCGAATTTTTAATTAGTAATTCCTATATCCAAACAAGAATTCATTATTAGCTTTTATTCATCACTATCAGAATGTCAAGCGTTTGACAAATGGCACCATGCAGACCTCTTTAGCACAGTTTCTGTACCGTAATATCTAGATCAATATTACCCAGTTCAGTTCCAGGGCAAACAATTTTACCAGGTAAGTTCAAAAGTGGAGTAAATGTGAGTTAACCTAAAAGTTGCTTTTTACGTGTTTCTTCGAGATGGTAATGTTCTTTATTTGTATGTATTTCCAACAGGAGGATTATACCGACTGTGGTGGTGTCTCTGGATTAAACCCTTCCTTGTGGTCTATCATTGGACTCCAGTTTCTCCTCCTGTGGCTCATACCTGGCAGCAGACACTCCCTATGGTGACCTTCTGACCCCATCTCTGCAACTACAATTCAGACCCTGCCAACACACGAGCCCTCAGTTACATTATTAGAGTCAGTTGAAGAAGCTACCCAGAACATTAGCCGGGCCTCTACCATGGCATAAATCTAAGGCTCAGATTCTTGATCACCCACTGGCTGCATGTCAGGGTGTCAGAACCTGGAGCTTATGTGAATGCTGCATCATCTATGTCCACCATCAAAGCAAAACTCTGTGCTCTGTGGGAAATTTGGGGGTTCACTGTCATGCCACTGGTGATTACATGTAGGAGGCCCCCCTATGCAGGCATTGCGAAAAGAAGCAGCGTCTTGACTGATCTACAATTTCAACCTGCTGCAGTTTTACCAAGAAGAAAAAAGAGAAAGCCCTAGGGCGGGGGGCAATGACATTTTTGCCTTCACCTATTTTCTGTTAAAAAGTAATTCCTGCTGTGAGTAGTTCTTAAATATAGAGAGAGGGAGGAAGAAAAATCTATTGGTCTAAACTGTTGAAATACAAACTAATGGCTAATTTTCTACCAAAAAAAATGCCATGAATCAAATGCCTTATAAAAGAATGATTTCTCTGCCAAAAACAAAACGCAACTGTGACCAGTTGAATTCGAGTTAGGTCTGAAGCATTGGTTTGAAAATGAGGAAGTGGTGACGGGGTTGCAGGTGCTTGCGGGTAAAATTGGAATTCATGACACATTTCCTCACACATGGAAGCCCTTTAACGCGTGACGTCATGTCCCTTCTGTTCAAAGTACAGTCGTGTAGTGCTAGTCAGATATTTAGCTCACGCTAAGAGAAGCTTGTGGGGGGAGGGAAGTGTTTTCCTGTGGGTGATGAACTTGGGTTGCCAAGGGTATTTTGCATGATGCGGCTCCTTTAACCTTCTGGTTTGTTTTTCCTTCTTGCTGTAGAGTGTAGTCCACTGAAGAGTGAAGTGGGTGACATGGTTGTCACATAAGAATCTGAACCTTGCAGTGTAAATGCACTTACGTCATCTTTTAACATGTTGTTGAACTACTCTGAATATACTGTGCAATGGACATGCTGAATGACCGGGGTTAGGCAAACGGGGGACATGAGAATTCATGGATTTTATACAGATTCATGCTTCTGCCTGAAAACCTATGTACAGATATTTTAAGTACATAAATCAGATTTAACACATTTATTTTTTGAAAAGTACATATATGTTCTCAATGGAGATTCAGCCTAGGTTTCCTCTTTGTTCGTTTCAATAGTAGCATGTACAATCCAGAAATTGCTGCTCTCGCTGCTTCTGTCTCTCCATTTTGGTATGATCGTATGATCAAAATTCCCATGCCACTTCCTGAGGGGTTTTACATTAATCTGAACAAACAGGAAACCTTGAATCTATCTGTATGCACATGAACACTTGATTGTGAATAATAAAATTTGATTTTATACAGCTTCCTTGGTGAAAAGCATTGCTGTAGTAGGTCAGAAATATCATTAGAGATTAATATGGTAGCTAAACTTTATTCTGCTTTGAGAAATTATTTTCAGGAGTAAACAGTATTTGAAGAAAGGGTAAAAACAATGAATGTGTCTAAGAAGAGTAATTTTACTGTAAGCTGAAAGTATGCATATATTTTTATGATAAATGAAGATTTTTTCTTTTTAGTTACACATGCCAAGTATTGGTGTGTGCATATGCTGGAAATTTTCATATATATCATTTTACAATCAGAATTATTTACAATCTCCATACTTTAGTATGCTCCACATATCAAAGTTGTAGCCAACTCTCTAACATAGTTTATTGTTTTGTTTATACCTCTGCATAGATTGTTATTCGTTCCTACCACCATGCTATCCTGAGTACCATTTGTATGCATTTTATAAGTTAAGACTTTGTTTCATTTCAAAGGGGGGAGGGGCAGTTGACATTACTTCGCCAACTGTTGGCTTTTGAAGTGACATCAGTCACCACTTCTGATACCTTGTCATTTTCAGTCTGTTCGTAACTGCTGTTGACCTTAGAAAACAGAAAGGTGATGTAAAGGGAGGGAAACTATGTTGAAGTCATGCTGTGTGTCAATTATTTCAAACTTATTATTACCTTTTGCTGGACTACTTTAAATCCTGGACGTGTTGGGAAAGGGAACCTGCGACTTCATACATAAGAGCGATGCACATTAAAACCGTCGAATTGCTTCTGGCAAACAACAGCCGACCTTAAATTATGTTTCAATTGTATTGATTGATTATACTTTCATGGCTAATGTCACTCACAAAGTGTATGACCGTCAGTGACATTATTGTTGTCTTAGCCGCCACTGAACTTGGCACCTCTTTTGCAAGACCTCATTTGGTTCGAGTTCTATGTCACCACAACCACAAATATGGTAAGAAATTAGGCAAAAACACGTCCACTGACTAAAACTGCTTTTCATGACATATACTAATGTTTATGTTTTTGTAAACACTTCCAAGTTACAGTAACACCCATCCCACCAAAATTACAATATTACATTTAAAATTTTTCTGCAAATTCTATTAGCAAGAGTAGGTATGGTATGTTATTTACAGAAACAAAAGTAAATAAGAGATCATTTTGAAAAGCATTTAAACTGTTCTTATTAGTTAATTGCTGCTATACCCACGTAGCTCAGTGTCCTTTTTCACATAAACAAAGTCAAAACAAGTCTTGCATTGGTGTTGAGTAGCGGGAAAGAATTTCTGCATAAATGGTTTCATCTTTTCTTCATTTGAACAACCAGCATTACTGCCAAATGCCAATCGTGGTCCACATTTGTAACAGGTTTTTAACATGACATAGTTAGCAAGTTTGACTGAAGAGATTTTTAGGTCCTGGGCCTCTTTTTTCATGTTTCTAATGCTTGAAGCATTATTGCTTACCTTGGGAAACACAGTGTTGCTACCATTTGTAAGTTTTCTTATATATAATATTCCTTTTACTACTTGTAAAGCTGGCCTTATGGGGTTCAAATAGGCAGTATCCCCTTTAAGTGACCTTTGCAACCCAAGTGTTACTTGCTTATTTGATGCTCTCGTGTACGTCAAATCTCATTTAAATGCCTGTCTTCAAGTCACCAAAGCTGAAATTCGACGTCTTAATTTAAAACTCCTGAGTCTACAGGCACAGAGTCTAACTTAGCAAGACACAATGGATTTTGTGATTTTTTTCCCACTTGCCCCAATCTCCAAATATTTTATCATTAGCTTGAACTTGCGTTGTTTTCCATAGCAGAACGTTAATGTTGTTAATATTCACTGTACATTTCTGTAAAGAACAAATCACCAAAACAGAACTAGCAAGTGCTGAACACTTCCAGAATTTTGCAGAATTAGATAGCCCTTACCAATGGTTTCATCTACCTTGTTTCTAGTTCACATAACAGAACCGTGGAAATTCCACTGAGACTCTTAGGATACTGTCTTGCGAAGATGCCAACTGAATTTCCAATGTGACCTGGCAAAGCTGTCCTTTCCTTGTGCGGGATCATGCTTTTGGGGTTCCCTTCATGAAATGATCATTGTGCATCATGCTTAAGGCCAAGTGGCTTTTGTGAACAACAGATCTTTCCTTCCCTTATTATGTTCTCTTGACACTTTTGTGGAAAATAACTAGCAGGATGAAAACATTTTGTAAAAATTTGTATAATACTGTTATAAAAATATTTATAATCCCAGAAAACGTTGTGTTAAATCTTGTGCAAAAACAGTATATTCAGAATAAAAGTTTATCATTGAAAGTCACCATACAGTTTGGGTTTTTGCCTTTTTTTTTAAAAAGATCTAGTTGAAAGAGATAATAGTCCATCTTAAATATGTTTGCAAAAGAAAAACAGGCCTCCGGATTGAGAGGATTCGAAATTGCAGGAAAAAAAATTGGTTTTAAGCGTGTGCTTTTCCAGTTACAGATATCAACACATGAGTGAATACATAGGATGAATCTTCGTGAAACCCTGTCCATCCTTACCTGTGAATTCTCCACCAAGACCTTGAGGAGTTTAATACATTAAATCAGAAAATTTCCTAGGAGGGAAATAGTGCTTCTGGGTTTCTTTAAAGACCTTGGAAGAAATAACACACCTGACATGTGCATATATTTGATATACCTTAAATATAAGTATTTCTCCAAGGTGTTGGCAGTAAATGGCAGATAGAGGATTAGAATACCATGTAAGGAATAAGGCCAATGGACAGTTGCCTCGCGCCTGCTCACCTCATGGAGCAAAGGCCTGATGTGTGTGGCAGCCATTGCAGTACAGCTTTTCTTATTTTTCTAATTCTCTGCACTGAAGTATTTCATAAAATAAAGCAAACTATGTACTACATTAGAGTCTGTTATATGTGGGAATGATTCCTGGAAAAGTCTCTCCACCGTGTCTGATCAAGGCATATTAACCGGAAAACAAGCCTACTTACAAGTAGATAACATTTGTTTTTTGAGCATCTGGCTTCATTCAACGCCATTTTATCTCCTCAGTCAGTCCTTGCTTTCCTCAGAGATCCTCATTTCCTTCATCAGTCATCTTGATCCCTTTCCATCTTCTCAAGGAGGAAACTGGCTCCATCAATTCTCTTTTACAAAGCTCTTCCAATTTCTTTTCTCTGCAGCCTTCGTGTCCACTGCGCCTGCAACTGTGTTCAGACAAGCTCTCAGACACACGCAGCAGCCTCGCCGCAGCTCATCACCCCACCACTATCACTCTGTTCCACCCTTCAGCTCCTTGTTTTGCGCTGTATTTAACTGGGTCCTGTAAGACAATTTATCTTTGGACATACTTTTATATAACTGCTGAAAATCTGAGCCTATCGGTATGAGTGCCTAGTAAAGGCAAGGTCTTGAGTGATTTTTATTTGGAAAGTTTGGCTTTTTGCAATTCTTGCCACTCCCCATGCGTGCAGTGTCTGCACATTCCTACAAACTAGTGGACAACTCAGTGATGATTCTTCAGTATTGTGGTAGTTAACGTAATGCTTCACATAATTACTAAAGGAGGAAATGTAATATTACTGTCATAATTAGTTTGTTTCCTTAAAGTAGGTTCCTAGTAATTCCAGTGGGGCTGATAAAAGCAAAGAACAATTTTCAGCAGTTACACATGTCAAACACTTCTGCAATGCACTTACTGAAAAAAGCCTCATCTACCATGCCAATAATGAATTTTTCAAGTATTAATCTTCACTCAAACATCTGCTTATAAATTAAATTAATATGATATGTACTTTTAAACATTTTGGAAGTTTAATTTGCCACATGTGTGTAACTTTGATCCAAATATTTTGTCAAATCCTAACAGCTGTGGCATTTGTGGCTCAGCTTATGCTGATGCTTATCTTCTATACTTTGAGCAGTTGTAAGTCTTTGTTTGAACCATCATCCATTTCACAAAGAAATTTCTCCAATTATGAATGAGATCTCTGTTAACCTATGGGCATGGAGATATGAATTTAGAGTGTAGTTTGATACTGTGTCTATAGTCCCTTTACCAAAATAATAGTAGTATAATAGTAGATTTATCGATAAGGACCATTATCTGTGAAATCATTGGCATTAGGCCAGATTTGCAACACCAGGGCATGCTAGCTAGTTTTGTAGCCCCAGGGCATGCCATTTCCTCCTGAAGAGTGGGCCATAAACCCAAACCAAATCAACTGGTTACCTCCATGACATTCATGCCACTGTGGCACACATAGACATATCTTGCAGTGCCCACCATTGTAATTCACAGAGTTCACAGCTGAGTAAGAAGGCTAATGACTTCCCCAAACAGCTTTCCAATACTATGAAAGGTAGCTAATGGTGAAGAAGCTTCCTGTTCAGTATCAACTTGGTTTCTTCATGTCCTGTGACCAAACTGTACACTATTTTCACCAAGAGAGCCTTACTGTTGAGTTCCGGTAGGCAAGCAAGAACAATAACAATACATTTGGGAGGGTTTCAGGGACACCCCTCACCGACAAGTCAAGGAAAGGTATTTCACACCTGGTACTAGGATTTTATTTGGCAACCTCTGGCTTCTGAGAGGAGCATTATCCCCGTGAAGAGCAACTCCTATCTCCTATTGAACTATTTTATATGATATATATATATATGAATTTATATTCATATGCATATATACATGTGAGTTATAAAATATATTCCTTTGGTTTTTTAAATATCCTTAGTGTTAATTAGTGTTGAACAGTATCATCTGGACATGACAGAACAGCTGTACTCATGAACACAAAGCTGCTTTGGTTGCCTACATAAAACCCGCACAAGATCAAACCAATCCCATTCTAGCATGGAGAAAGGAGAGGCTCAAGCCTCCACACCTGACTGGGGAACTCCTGGAATTTGATGACTTCCAGCTAAAAGAGAGTCAGTTTCTTTAAAGGTACTGCCTCTTGTAGATCAACCGCACTCCAGTAGATGGTTCCATACTGTTGGGTATATGGGAAAACAAATTGGATTGGGTTGGTTATTAAAAAAAAAAAGAAGAAAACACAAGAGAGGAAATTGGGAGGGGTTAAGGAATTTAGGGGGAGCAGAACAGTGAAGACAAATACGATGAAAATCCATTATATGACATTTCTCAAAGAATTAATAAAAACATATTAAAAAGGTCATAATAGCATTTTGGCTCACTTGAAACATTGTTTAGTATCTTTAAAAATATATCAGAGAACAAGTTCACAACATCATGTGGTAAGGGAAATGACTTAAAAGAACTTTTGTATTATGTTATATAGGAAACTTTGCAGGACAAAAAACTCAAGCCTCCTTACTCCAGTAAGAAAATCAAAAACTGGATTCAAAGACCCAGACCACAACAGTGAAACGATCTTTCATTATGTGTAGCATCTATGAGGAAACCTTTCTTCTGCAACATTCTTAACTCCCCTTTTTTGGTTTTACCTGAAATAGGTGCTTTTATGGTTCTACTGATATCATCACAACTCGTTGACATAAACATGTAAAGGAGGGACTAAGTTGGGCCCAGGTTCTCATCCCAATTTCTTGTAATTTAAGAGACTTCCCTTTACAAGATAATCTTCCTCCTGTTTAGTTTAAGAAAAAATAAGACTCTACTTTGTGAAGCAATTGGGGTGATTGGTGCTAACTTTTCAGTCAGCAAAATAAAGTGCTAGCAAATGTATGAGTTGTTGCTGTCTCTCTCCTTCCTTCTTATATCTATGATTAAGTTGGTACATGAAGTTCTTAAGCCGTTAACTGCTCATGGTTGATGCTATCTAGCCAAATGGTCAGTGAAAGTCATGACTTACTTTGCAATTCTGGCTTCATCACTTGTGTGGTCAAGTTTCATAAAGTCTCTAAACCTCAACTTTCTCAGCCTCAAAACAGACTTGATTGTGGTAAAAACATTACAGACTTGTCATGGTAATTGAGTGATTATAATTCATATAAAGTTTTTAGTATAGGGCCCAGCCCTAGATAAGCAAACAAGGCTATCCATTAAACTAATGGATGTTTATTACCACAGTCATCCTCCTGATTTCATAATTACTTTGTGCTGTAGCTCATCTTCCTGATATCATAATCAGATTTGGGGCTGTAGTTCTAAAGATCCTATCCACTGAGACTACTGGTTTTCTTTTAAAACATTCATGGAGTCTAACTGAAATGTGAGAAGTTGAGGCACAAGATGAAAGTAATACCTACATTTATGAAGCTGTCAGTGGGAATATTAAAAAGTTAGTAAGAATTTACAATAGAGTCAGGTAAGTATAGTGACCTAGGAAATAAATAGGACCTAATGGAAGGGTAACACATCCAGACTAAACTTCCCAGAGATTTCCATGGATTTAACTTGAGAGAGATATTGTCACAAACAGAAGAATCTTTGAAAGTCAAGAAACACATAGAAAGCACCAAAGTAGTTGAACGTGAACCAGTGTGGCTGGAGGGAAGAAGTCAAAAATGAGACAGGATTTTGTTCTGGATTATACTCGTTGCTTATGCATTGGGGAATGACTGAAGATATTTAGGCAGAGAACAGCAAGATTAGATTTGCAATTCAAGACATCCTGTGAAATATGGGTTGCTAAAGGAACACCTACATAAAAAATGGAAACCAGTTAGGAGATTGCCATATCCGGAGAACGATGTTTGCTGGCATTAGGAGGGTAGAAACACAAACCTCAGAGTACATCAACAACAGAAGGAGAAGAGGAAAAGAGAAAAAACTATTCACGAGTTTTCTTATTGTAGAAAAAAACCACTTTCTAGAGTCTGAGGTTTGCTACTGGGTTACTGTGCAATTCTCCAAGTTAGCAAATACGGGAGGTGACTGGGGTAGGGAGTCATGCTTGGGGGTCACATTCAAATAAGAAAGACTGTGGGAACGATACTTGATATGGTGTGACGACACAAAGATGAGAAAAACATGTGACCCTACCTGCCGCGAATACGCAAGTCTGGTTGAGTGACTGTCGGCACGCACTGGATACGGGAAGCCCCACTGAAGATGCTTTTCATTTATTGTTTTAAATACTGATGCCTGTGTTCCATCAAAATTCAGACTGTTGGGTGTCTCATACAGTCAGGGGTCCATTACCTGGAAGTAAGCTCTGTAACAACTCAGATGTAAGTTGTTTCTGTGTTTTCCCATTATGAAACCCTATATGGATGCTGGCTGTTGGTTCAGGTTTAAAAAGTATCTTTTAAATACATGTTCAACAAATGATAAAAATTGCAATCCCTTTGAGTGCTGTACTTTATTGTTTCATCGTTTTCTCTTTTCATACGGATTATAAAACTATGCACGGCGGATAATCATGAAACCTCTCAGTTATTGTGGATAACAAGCAGGACCACAGTTGAGACAATCGCTTTCATAGGACATTCTGTTCCTGTTTCAGTCAAATAATATCAAATACCTCAGGCAGTTGAACCACAAATTTCTATAAATAAGCTTGCCAACAAGATTAACTCTTATAATAAATGATAGTGAACGTTGGAATAAAGTCAGAAAGTGATATTATTGGAAAATCTCGTTCCTTTATAGATCGTATTGAATTAAGTAATGCCTGTTTCTTAATAAAAGAGAAAGCTAATCAAAATCCCTAAAGACTCACTCAAAAGTAAGCAGTTTAGACTGACTTCCAATCTCAATCCATAGGGCCTCAAGAAAATCTGATGAAAGCAAGAGAAACCATATACTAAGTAGTAATTCCAGGCTTTGGTCTCAGAGTGCAGGAAACATGTCCTAAATTCCCAACAAGGACATGCTATTATGCCTGCCTCATCTTTGTGTGGTTATTCTAATCACTCATGGTTTGCATATGAAAAATGATGCTAACAGGCCCTAGAAGTTGCTCAGGTTTTACTTCTTACCTCTGAATACCACTCTACTGCTGCTGATTTCAAGAGTACTTGAAGAAATTGGCATCAAGAAAATTCCTAAAGATTGTAGGAGTCAGAGGGGTCGAGGACACCACAAGACCACAACCCACAGAAGCAATTAAGCAGGGCTCATAGAGGCTCACAGAGACGGAAGCGACAAACACGAAGCCTACATGGATCTGAGCCATTAAATTACAATTTTCCACATCAGATTGCCACAGCTTTAAGCATGTCCTTGGCCCTCACTCTAATACCGAGGACTATCCTCATACTCTGCTCATGGGATGTGGAGATTGCAACCATATTCAATACCTAGTGATAAAACTAAAACACATGATGAGCGCTTTAATCTCTTATGATGCTCACAAATGTTTTAATTCTGTAACGCTTGAATGGTTACAACACTACACATATGCAAGAATATTTCAGGTGCTACCCTAGTCCCTGTCTGTAATGTCATTGATTGAAATGTTGGGACAGGGTCTCCATAGTGAATTTTTCATCAATGCTTTGAATCCTATCATGTCTTTTCCCCTGTGGGAGTTTTGTCTGTTTTAAAATTTTCAATAGCATAAATATGTAATGATTATCTAAATTATTCTACTATAAAAAAAACCTCCAGAGTCAGATAGTAAGAGATGAACTTGGTAAATCCAAATAGCAATGGAGAAAATCTTAGAGTCAGATAGTAAGGGATGAACTTGGTAAATCCAAAAGCAATGGAGAAAATCCCAGAGTCAGACAGTAAGGGATGAACTTGGTAAATCCAAATAGCAATGGAGAAAATCCCAGAGTCAGACAGTAAGGGATGAACTTGGTAAATCCAAATAGCAATGGAGAAAATCCCAGATGCCCTTTCTGTTTGCTTTTTCAGGATCCCCCAAAGCTCTCCTTCCTTCCTGTGTGTCTCTCACTCCATAGGAGTTGGTCAAAAAAAAAAAAAACTCTAAGGTTTATTCTGGTCAGCTGAGCATGGACTGATTCCATCCTCTGAATCAATGTTCAGTTATTGAAAGCTTCAAGCGACATAGTGAACAACTAAATCTCCCTCAACATTTCCCTCTTTTTGTCTAAATACGGAGGAAAAGATTAGCACTAACATAATAAAAGTATAACCAATAAGAACAATTTTAGGCATTATCTAAATATAAGGGAAAGGTATTAACTTTAGCTAAGTAAAACTATATACAATAAGAGCAATTTTCAAAAATTATATTCACAATGTCTAGTCATTTGTATTTGGCAACCTAGAGAAAAATCTTCAATTATCTATCCTTTCTTGCTGAGTCCAATGTTTTACACCTAAATTACTTTCTATCATAACTGAGGAAGACTGTAACTATAACTATCTAATCTTCAACCCCATCAGAGACTCAAGAAGGACATAATATGATCTAAGTAAACAGGAAGTGTAGAGCAAACAACTTCAAAACTATAGAAATGATGCAGACATCTGGTTGCTTGGACATTCATCCCAAGATTTTTCTGCAATGTTGGGGCATCCATCTTTAGCCTACAGGCCTATAATATCTACAGACCTTTTTGTAAAGCAGGAAATTTTGAAAGACTGTCTTAACTTGTCCTGACAAAGTTTGACAGTCATGTTCTTTTGGTCCTGCTTATCAAATTTGGACAGTATTTTGTCAGAAGTTGAGACAAGGACAGTTTCTCTGTTCTGTGGTTAACTTGGCCACCAATGAAAGCAAGCCCCAAATGGAGGTTCTTAGATGTCCATCATCCTTTTCTGAAGTAAATTGGTGCTGCCAGGAGCAGGTGTATCTCACTGTCAAGAAAAAGCCTTATGTTATGAAAACATCTTAAATGCCATATTGTTTGTAGACCATCTATCTCTCTGCAAATACATCTTTGACATTGAAAATATGCCTCACATGGCTACAAATATGATTGTTAGATGACTAACTACCAACCTGTACTTCTTAATATTCTATATAAATGTAATAAAAGCTTTCTAGGACTAGAAATTTTTATTAGATTGTTAAATGAGCTGCATAGATATAATACCTTAAAGAGGAGTGAAACATATACACAATATAACAAAAACAAGTTCTTTCAATATACAAAAACCTATACTGTTGTGTTATATAATATTCTTTTTCATTAAATTCAGTAGCTGCCTCTTTAAAAACTGCAATTGTAACTACATAGCTACCAGTAACAGTTTGGCCACAGTAGTCATAGCCAAGCAGAAATTCTGTTCCCTTAGGCTCTGGCTTTATCAAGGCCACTAAAAGAAAACTTTTCAAGATCTCTATCCCTCTGCAGAACTCAGGATTCAGAGGGAATGAATAGCAAATGTGAATCTTCTCTTCTCACTTGCATCTCTACCAAAACAAAGCACCTTTGTGCTTAACCTCCCCACTTAAGATCCCTAACTACACATGGCTCCTCCCTACCACTTCCTGTCAGCTAGTTGCTGACTCAGCCTCCCAAACCCAGGTTAATTTTATTTAATCAAACAAATGGGACGTGTCTTTGCTTCATTAAACAAATATTCCACAGCATAAATGAATGTAACACATCTTAAAATATTATTTCACAACACCAATGTGAAATATTTGAGATTAGTATTTGCTTTTTTAATTTAAAAGTAGATTCAATAATCTACCCTTTTATCAATCCTATACCCCCTTTTTCTTTTCAGAATGAGATCCTTAAATCTAATCTCGTTTGCTTAATTTCCTTCCTGACCATGACCAATAACAACTTTTAACCAACAACCCTAAAGAATGCTAGACATTCATAACTCACAGACCAGCCAAAAACTACTCATCCCACCTCTTGGGACTAGAGGTGCTGTATTTTTAAAGTTATTTCCTGTTGTCTAGGGAAAAGAAATCTTTAGGGGACTCAGAAAATGAAGATCATTATCAATTCCTGGGAGAAGTAACTGTTGTCCAATCTTGGTGTGATGTAATAATGCAGGGTTATCTTAAATACTGGCTAGAGTAGTCTATGAGGCTGGACCATCTTAGCTAACCACCTTTAAATTGTCCTGAGCAGTTTGTAGTCCAAAGCTGATCTTTGGGTGGTATTTGTCAGTGTAGTGCCATTACCACAATCCCAGTGGAATCATCATTGCGGAGACCTATCATCCCTTTGGAGACTTCAAATATTGCTGTTAGGAAGGGCCAACATTTCACTGAGGGAAATTTAAACATTTTCAATGTCATATTCAACACATCTAAAAAGTTTAAAGGACCACCGTCTATTAAATATACCTGGGATGCATAAGCTTAATTCCTAATTACTGCTTCAGACTCAAGTCTGAAATCACGTACAGGAAGCTAGATGGAGCCAAGATCTAGAATTAGTTAGTTATGACCTTTGATATCATAACAGAAAGTTTAAATATACATATTTGTATATATATACTAATTTTAGAAATTTTAAGGTAATATCTATATCTTAAGAAAAATTTTGAAGAATCAAAATAAATTCAGTGGATTATGATGGTAGTAAAAATAGACTAGTCCCTAATTTTGCTTTTCTTCAGTCCCATATCAGGTGGCTTTTCTGGCATGAGACAGAGACTTTGGATTTTCATTTAACGAGCATGCTGGGGAATAGAAAAGAAGAAAGCCATGCTCCAACTCCAAAACCAGCTTTAATTTTTAACTCAATGAGGAGTACAAAATGACCATTTACTATATATTTCTGTAGAGAACAGCAGAAACAAACATTTGGGAAGGTGTGTGAAATGTTATCCTGTTGAACATGTGCTATACCCTGAGGCCCATTTACTCTTTTTCCTGGGACATTTTCTCAGGATGATTCTCCCTTCTTCTTCAGACGTCTCATTTGTCCAATGATCTTCAGATTCCTTAGACGGATGCTTGGATTCTCCTGGAAAGACAAAAATAATACTATACTCTAGCCCTAACTTTAAGAAGTCCTTTTTTTTAATGGAAGGTTATATCTTTGTTAAAATAAAATGTTTTTGGCAACATAAAAACTATGTAACACATAACCTGGTTTCTATTCTGAGGTCAACACATCTTTAAGATATATATGATGATTTAATTCAGCAATGTTTTACCCTTAGTCAATGTCTCTCCACAGCTGTTGTTCTTCTTTCATTAGCATTTCAAAAATTGAAAGTTAAGAAAGCATTGTGTAATCTATTTCTGGGAGTCTTCATTACCTCTTTTTGCTTATTAAGCATATTTTTTAATATGTGATTAGATCTTTGTTGAAAGGAGGCTGCTTGGTTGTCCCAGTCACCTCGAACTGAAATAATCACACAGAAAATGGTATTAATTAAATCGCTGCTTGGCCCATTAGCTCTAGCTTCTTATTGGCTAACCCTTACATCTTAATCTAACCCATCTCCATTAATCTGTGCATCACCACAAGGTCATGGCCTACCAGCAAAATTTCAGCATTTTTGTCTCCACCACAAGGTCATGGCCTACCAGAAAAGTTTCAGCATTTCTGTCTCCATGGCTTCTCCCCTGGCTCCACCTTCTTTCTCCCAGCATTCAGCTTAGTTTTCCTCGCCTACCTCTATTCCCTGTGCAGGCCCAAGACAGTTTTCTTTATTAACCAATGGTATTCATAGCATACAGAGGGGAATCCCACATCAGATTTTTCTACAATTGCTTGTCCTGTATCATTGTGTGGTATGCCTGTAATATGTTTTGTTGTAATATACAAAGGGCTGTTTTATCTTACCAGAGACATATGCTGAAGCACTGTCAATCTTAATTTGTGCAGGAATTCCCATAATTTCCATGACTTCTAATAACTGTGTAATTACAGAATCAACACTTAAAGCAGAACTTAAGTCAGCTGCCTATTTAAATCTGAATAGGTATCTATGGTATGGTGTACATATTTTAATTTTCCAAACTCTGCAAAATGAAACACACCCACTTTCCAAATTTTATTTATTTGAATACCTTTTGGATTGCTTCCTACAAAGAATGGAGTTTGATTATACAAAGAAAAACTAGGACATTTCCTTATGATTTCTTTGGTTTGTTTCCAAGTGATAGAACAATTTTTCTTCAAACATTTGCTTTTAACATGTACTTCTTATGAAATTCTGAGACTTCTGGCACATTTCCTACCAATAGCTAATCAATTTCATTATTACCTTGTGCTAGAGGGCCTGGTAGACCCATATAGGATCTGATATGTATTAT
This sequence comes from Bramus lutescens, assembly GCA_001685075.1. Taxonomy (NCBI): domain Eukaryota; kingdom Metazoa; phylum Chordata; class Mammalia; order Rodentia; family Cricetidae; genus Bramus; species Bramus lutescens. The sequence continues at coordinate 21,404 of LOEQ01009891.1, read as the reverse complement.
ATTCATGGATTATTTCTATTTATGATTACTTGTAGTAGTTGCGTAAATAACAAAGCTAATTCTGAGTCATGTGAAATACGTTCAGCCATTTCAATATGTAAAACAGCTCTTTCTACATATTGAGAGTCAGTAACTATATTAAGAAGTTCTAGAAAATTTAATAATACCATGAGATAACATATAATTCTGACTTTTGAACTGAATCATCAAGGCTTTGAGCCACTTTGCTTAATAGTCCTGACTTATAACCTGCCTTCCCTGATATGTTTCCACCGGTATAGATTGTAGGGGCTCCACAAATTGGTATTGATTTCATTATATGAGGGAGAATCAAATTAGTTCTTTTTATAAACTGAAGTCTCTTGCTTTAGGATATTTGTTGTTAATCTCTTCCCAAAAATTTACTGTAAGATCTTTGCCAATGTTCATTTTCTTCCCATAATAAGGCAGTTTCAGTATTAGCAAAAGGCACCATAGTTTCTGCTGGATTGATTCTTCATAATTGATTAGGCTTCAATATTCCTTTCAGAATCAGTTCAGAAAACTTTTGTACATAGTTCTTTAACTTTTTATTCTGTTTGTATGGTAAGAATATCTATTCTAAGATACTATCTACTCTCTTCATCAGAGTTCCTGTGGGAGAGTTCTTAGAAAATAAAGTAACTAGAATACAACCTAGCTCTGGACCCAAATGATTCATAGGTGACTTTTCTACCAAAGCCAGTTCTCTTTCAGTCTCAGCTTATAATTTTCTTGAACTATTTAAGTCTTTATCACCATGTAAAGTTTGAAATATATTACTTGTTCTTAAGTAATCCAATTTTGAGCTATAGAAAGTTAATATCTCCCAGGACTTTTTTTTTAAATGATTAAGAGTTCATAATTGATCTCTCCTGGTTTTAACTTTCTCTTCGCTAAATTTTTTCATAAACTTACCTTATAACTTTATTAATAGAATCTGCTTTTTGCATTTTTCAGGAGCAATTTGTAATCTCCAACAAGGCAAAATTTGCTTTACTTCTTCAAACACTTTTTTCTAAGGTATCTGTCTGAAAGAGCTAGTAAGATATCATTCATATAACTGTAAATTACAAATTAAGAGAATGTTTATGAATTATTTCTGGTGACTATTGCATGACATATTGACATAAGGTGGGCCTGTTTACCCTCCTTTGTGGAAGAATTTTCCACTGATATCTTTTAACAGGCTGAGAATTATTATAAGTAGTCATTGGAAAGGTGAATTTTCTCTATCATGTACTTGCAAAGGTATAGTTTAAAAAAGCAGTCCTTTAAATCAATTACCATAATAGAGTATAACTTAGGTAAAAAGGAAGGCAAAGGAATTCAGAGATGTAAAGAGTTATTGGGTGAATCACCTTATTTATTGCACTTAAATCTGTTAACATTCTCCATTTTCCAGATTTCTTTTTAATGACAAGTACAGGAGAATTCCAAGGATTGGTCAATTCTTCAGTATGCTGACCATTTAGCCACTCCTTTACCAACTGTTCTAGTACCTGTAATTTTTTTCTGATGTCAAAAACCATTATTCTATCCACACAGGTTTGAAAAGTTAACCATTTTAGGCGTAGAACTAATGGTATCCCTGCACAACTAGCTCTTGTGTCCTGCTTATGTACAATTGGAACAGTCTGTGGTTGTTCCTGATAATACCTTGTAATATTTTTCTCAGAGGAATTGATTATTTCATGTTTGTTTCTGAGACTGGAAGATTGTTAATCTGTGTTTTCCATTGCTGCAACAAATCACATTCCCATAAATTCATTTCTGTGTTAATCATATTTGGTTTTAATATTTCTGTCTGTCCTTTCTGGCACTTTTCACTCAACCCATCTGATACTTTGTTTTACCTGAGATAAAGTTTCAATCCCAACAAGCTGAACATTAACCTACTGAAGAGGAGTGCCTGTTGCCAAGATTTTGGTGAAATTACTGTTTCATCTGCCCCTGTGTCAAGCAAATCCTCAATTTCAAAGTCATTTATATGTATTTTTACCTTTTGTCTCTGGCCATTTATAGCAGTTTGCCAAAATACTTGTGTTCTCTTCTCTCCTGAACGTTTTGCTGTTTCTGTAGAAGTTATTCTGTCTCTGGTCACATCCAGAGCAGTGTGGATTTTAACAATAAGTATTCATTATTCTTATTACTCGCTCTGTGGAGGACTTTCCCCAATGCTGACAGGGAATGATTGAACCAAATTTGACACGGGAGCCTGCAAGAGGTCTCCTAAGGTGTTTCTCCCTGGCAAAGTATTGCCTTGCCTATCCTTTTTGGTCTGCATTTAGCAGTCTAATGCTGGTTTTTGTCATACCTTCTGCATACTTCAAAAGGCTGAGGCCTTCTGTTTGGATCATCTCTGGAAAAGAAAACATTGTTTGTGTGATCATTAAATCTAAACTGTCTTTTCAAATTAATGTATTTGCCCTTATCAAGAAGCTGGACTTGGAAAATTTTATATCCTCTAACCTTATTTCGCTGTTCTATGGCTCTAGGTTCCTCTCTCTGCCATGTTTTTCAGTATAACTGAGGACCATTTTCCAGGATTGCTATAGCTAAATCTTCCTAGTCTTGTGGAATAATTCTGTTCCAAGTTGCCCATGAGCTTAACATTTGCTTCACAAAGGGTAAATACATACCAGTGAAACAACTGCTTCCTTAAATCTCTCCAAATGATCCCAGTTAACTTCTCCATAGCCTTGGGTGGTCATTCTTGTACTGTAACTGGATAAATTACAGTTGTTTTCTAAATTATCATATTTGGCACAGTTCTCAAACCACTTTATTAAAGATAAAATATGAATTACCTACTGATAATTATAGATAACATTAGGTCAGTACCAGCTAAATTGTTAATCCCTTCATTTAATTTTTCCATATGTAAGTCATCTGTAGCAACACTAAACAGAGTCCTAACTCCCTGTACTGTGGTGTTTTCTGATTCTTAACACGGAAAGGATTCCTCTTTAAAAACAGTAACAGAAACAAACAAACAAAAACCCTAATCCTCCCTTTAAAAATCCCCAGGTATCTCACCAGATCTGTTGACGATAATAGAAAGGTGGAGCTGTGTGTGAGGATAACCAACTGTTTCAGAGGAGGTTGGCTGGGGTAGGGGTGCAGCTGCCTGTTGCTGATCAGCAGGTTGTGCAGAGGACATGGGTGGTATCCTCAGCAGATTGCAGCAGTGTCAGAACCAGTAAAACCCGATCGATGAGGGGGTCGCAAGGAGCCTAGCGGCCTGGGTTGGCAGCTGGCGATGGGTGTCCAGGGAAGGCCCACATGGTAGGAAGCGAGGGCATGGGCTGCTGGTGGGGTGGCTACCCCCAGCAGTGTTTATTCCTGGGGTGGGCAGTAAGATGAGGCTGTTGTAGAAAGACTTAACAGAAAAAAAAAAGAAAAGAAAACGAAGAAAGACCGAACAGGGAAAACCCTAGACATGGAAAAACAGATCTGAAGGGTCTGTAAGAAAGGAGACAGAAAGCCACAGAGGTGGTGGTGGGGGCTAAGTGGAAGGTTCACCACCTTGACGTTGGGCACCAGATATAAAGACTACTTAAATTACTCTATTCTTAATGAAAACTCAGGAGTCACATAGTATCATATAAACCTGGGATATCCAAAAAGTGATGGAGAAAAGTCCAGCTGACCCTCCTGTCTGCTTTCCCAAGATCCCCAAATGCCTATGAAACTACCAAGCCCCTCCTCCTTCCTTGTGTCCCTCTCTCCCCGTTCAAGTCCACCAAATGAAGCTCTATGGTTTATCCTGGTTAGCTGAGTGTGAACTCTGTCCTCTGAATCAAGGTTCAGTTTATGGACAGTTTCTGGGAGTGAACAAATCTCCCACAACACAAATAGATTTACTCTGTGTATTTTTGTGCTAAGATATTCCTAAATATGTTTGTTTATTAGAAGTCATTATACATGGTATCATCCACCTAGAAAACACAATACATAAAAATAATTAATAAAAAGTCTTCACTCGTGATTGGATCTTCATTTTTCCTAAGTAAAATAGACTGTCATGGAGATTTGGATACATACAAGTACCAACCACAAAACTTGTTCTTATAATTAACACTGCTTCATCTTTTAGGCATAAAAATGTTGATCACATGTGATGTTGGTTGCCTGAGTCTGACATGAATTATGACAAGGTGGATAGTTTACAAATAATGGGAAATTATCCTCTCTTAGATTGTGGGAGCAGAATCGCAAAATGAAGATGTCAGTAGAGCCACACTCACAATACAGCATCTAAGAGGGAATCATTTCTTAATTATTCCAACTTCTTCTTCTTTAGGCCTCCTTAGGCTTGTAACAGCATAAGTTCATTTTTCCCACTTTTCTCTCTACTTTCTTCTCTGTCTCTCATGAGACTACCTAGTATGTGGTTGAGGCCCACCTTAAGTCTAGGATGATGTCACCTTCCTTAATGTGTACCAGAAGAGGACTTCTAATCCAATTAAGGTCGCATTTACATGGTTCCAGAATCAAGACATGTTTATATTTGGGAGAACAGTATCACTTTATCCCATTACACATATTACCCTGGCATTGAGATACATATCAGCATGATATTGTAGTATACAAAGTAAAAAATGCTGATAAGTTTGTACTTTGTAGCTACAATGTTGGTTTTGTTCTATTACATATACATTAATATATCTGATTTTATTTTAGGTGACCAATTTCAATTCTCCATCTGGGCATAGAGGTACTTGTTCCCCTATCTTCAAAGGGAATTGACTATTTGTGATTAATATCTAAGACTTCTCCCAGAGAGAGTCTTTGGATGAAGAAAACTATTTTGCTTTCATATCAAATTCTACATCAAAGAGAATAAATGGGAGAATACATGTAATTGGACACATATCTTAGTTCATTCTGTCTCTCAAAGGATATCCCATCACAGAGTTTCTCAAGAGATTGGTAATCATCTCTATTGCATACGTGATGTTTCTTCCTTTGTTTCTCCTCCCTTTCCTTCCTTTTTTGTTTCTACACAGGTATTGTTCCAGCAAGCATTGTGAATTAAATATTTTATATTAATTTCATTGTAGATTCATTCCTACAGAATCCAAACTTAAGTCCTAAAGTCATGCACATACAAACAACAGTAAACTGATTCATCAGATTGTACTTAAATATTTATACAGATATATAACCATAGCAAAGAAAAAGAGACCACAAATACAAGGAACTTGAGAAGAATTGGTGAAAGGCAAAGAAAGGGGGATATGCTACAATTATAAGTCATTTGAAAAAATAAAAAATAACATAAAGAATTTAAGGAAGGTTTATTAGGGCTCAAAACTTGAGGGCGCTTACATGGTAGTGGGGAAATCATAGTAGTAGAAGACTGAACAATTCGGTCATGTTGTAACCACATTAAGGAAGAGGGGAAAAAAAGAGTGCTTCTCATCAACTTGAATGATTCCACCCACAGGAAGGTGGACCCTCACATTCCAATTAGACTAATCTAGATTATTCCTCCCAATAATGCCCACGAATTCATTTTCATGTTCATTCAAACCCTATCGAATTGTAATAATGATTAACAATTAACCAGACCAAACAATTGCATTTCTAAATTACATTGAGTATCTTCCTATTTCTCTTCATTTAATTATAACTTTTCTAGTAGGATTGTAAAGTAGTACAATTCTCTGAAGTCAAAAATGTCAGACGGGGGAATGAGAGTCAAATAATCCCACACTAGCTCTGAATAGAGTACGCTAAAGTTTTCCTTTATTAAAAGGGAAAGTCATGATCACAACAAGGAAACAGGAACAGGGTCCAACATCCTGGTCCAGCCTCTCAAACGTCATTGGCTGGAGGAGGTTCCCCATCACCTCTCACCTTTGTCTACTGTACCATTCACTGTGGTTACAGGCAATTTGCTTAATATTTCTTTGTTTCACAAAATGAAGAATAGTAATACCAGCATAGTAGTGGTATTAATCCCAAAATTGCAAGACAAAACAAAACAAAAAAACCTTGCCATAATTTTGAGTCAAATTTAAAACAAGCTTTAATTAAATACTGACCAGAAAAGTGGACTCTGATCAGGACCACCCCAGGTTTTGCAGGAAGTGGTTACAAGACACATATTGTTGCCACTTTTTAAGAATAAAACCAAAAGGCCACCATTTTTCCCATATGGCTTTGCTGTTTTCCAAGAACTCCAACTCCCAGTATTTCAGGAAGTTACCTGGTCTTTGGGCAGGTGGGGCCTGCAGGTTAACTTTGGCTCTTATAATAGTAGCAACACTACAGATTTAAACATGGACTGTTAAGATGGCCAGTTGGCTTCCAGACTACACATGGCACAGAGAACCATCTCTGTGATGTTGTCCTCTGACCTCTACAGCAATGTAGTTGCACAGATTCACAGGCGCACACACAATAAACAAATTTACTACAGTTAGAAGGGATAATGAATGTAAAAGAGTTAGAATAATACTTGACATATAGTAAAAGCTATAATATTTACCACTAACAAATATCCTAAGATATAATTAGGCTACTAGTTCTGAAGCAAATTAAAAGAACCTGTGATTAAGTGAGGGGAATTTCCTGTGAACTAGCTTATCTTGGTCTTCATTCATAGATCATAGCATTATTGTGTGTAATTGAATTATATCATTATACAGAGTGGGCTCTCAGCATCCCCACTGTTTTAAAGTAAGTATTCCTATTGTTTATACAGTAATAGGGTCAATGTTACATAACATTTTGTAAATATCAGAATATTATTGATTTATTTAAATGACTATAATTAAAGAATGCACTCCCAGAAGACAGGCTATTAATATGCTCCAGGAGGACATGATGGGTTGGCTTTTCCACCAAATCAACAAGTGCCTCGGATTTGCTTTCCAGTTGGCTTGTTTAAATGTCTAAAATGTATTAAAGTACTTATTTAAGCTGTCCTTCTTCTTGTTCATCTCTTCTTCTTGGGGATTATATTTAAATGTTTTTTTTTCTGAAAGCATTGTTAAAATACAGTGTTTAAAGCCATGATACAAGCTTACACATGCATTAAGCTACCATTGTATTTTATATGATAATTAGAGTTTAGCAAATTCAAGATACAAAACTCATAAATTTTAAACTAGGAATCTGAGATAAAGAAATCATTACCTTGTTTTATTATTACCTTAGCAACAAAAGAGGGAGGAGAATGAGAACCTGCTAGCTCTGAAGTCTCTTTCTAACACAGCTATAGAAAAAGTGTGCAAAACTTACCAGACCTGACTCAGGATGCAAACAAAGGTATTTCTAGTTTCTGGTCAAGAACAAAATCCAGGTAACTGTCTCTAAATTGCCTGATTAAATTTCTTTTCTTTTTAGAACTTCTTGTGTGTGTGTGTGTGTGTGTGTGTGTGTGTGTGTGTGCTACATTTTTGTATGTTCTGGTAGAGACCAGAAGAGGGGTCAGATATGTTGGAGTTGGAATTACAAGCAGATGTGTACTGTTATAAAAATGTACTTTCTTCCTCTGGCATAACATGTTCATTACATTGCCATTTGGGAATAGAGAGTACCTAGTTCAAGTGACCAAGCCAGTAATAAACAAGATGGTACAGTGTAGCCATATCTATGGTAATGAAAATGAAGCTATTGATACTCCCAAGAAGAAGGAGTTTCCAGCTATCAGTCCTTCCTTCCCTGCGCCAGCTCCCTACCTCAGCTGTTCAAAATCTTGGAGACGCTAGAGCACATAAGAAGTATCATTAAGCCACCGGCCATTGTGGGGTAGGAATTGCAGCAATGCAGATACTTAGCGACCATCTACACACCCATCGCTCATCTTCTGTGAGCAAACCCAGTAAACTTTATAGTTTTCAATGTAGATTTTGGTGGAATCATAACTTTGGTCCGTCATTGCCTTTTTGGGTAAATTTCTATCTGTATTTCTTGAGGAGTTAATACAACAATGATCTTAACTAATGAAAATGGATTATTTTAATGATTTTGAAGTTTTATCTATCATATATTTAGATGTATTTCAATATAAGGTAAAAGTAATTTTGTTTCACAATTAAAAATGGTGAATGATACATGTAATTAGCCATTAATTGTGAGATGTCACATGCTGTTGCACATACAGCACATCCTAAACACTGTGTAAATGTAATGTGGCACCATAATTATGAAAATGCGTTCTTTACAGAAGTGTAAGCCTTTGCACTTTTTGATATGATTTCCTTTATATTCAAGTATATTGTTCTGAAAACAGAAAATCTTGATTATCTAACATTATATATTATATATTTATTACACATATATATGTTTTTAATCTATTTGCTTATTACTATTGCTTTAAATGTTGGAAGAGAAAAAAAAATTTGAATCAGAGTTTTAACATGTAGAATTGGGTGGCCTGAAACTCACTCTGTAGACCATGATGTCCTTGAACACAGATATGGGCTTGTCTCTGCCTTCTCAGTTCTTATGTTAAAGGCACATGCCCTACATACAGAGAAGCAAAAAAAAAGATGCAGGTTATATGAGACTTATCAGCAGACAATGCTTTAAGCCGCTCTTTAGCTATTTTCCTAATGCATGAAAAATAATTAGTAATGTGTACTTATTTAGCTTAATTGGGAGACACTGATTTTAAAGAAATAACTACTTTGCTCTTATCAATCAAGTCATAAATTTCTTCTCATCTGATAATGTCTTCATATATCAAGAAAGACCAAAGAAGTGGTTTGAAATAGGACAGTTGCTATCGGCTACATTCTCAAAGTTTAGCTTCAAAAAACGTTCACTCAGCTTCTGTACTGCTGTGACTTGAAGAGAGTGGCCCTCATAGGCTCGTATATGCGAGCGCTAAGTCATCAGAAAGTGGCACTATTTGGATGAATTAGAAGGTGTGACCTTACTGGAGGAAGTGTGTTACTGGGGGTGGACTCTGAGATTTCAAAAACCCATGCTGAGCCCAGTGTGTGTGTGTGTGTGTGTGTGTGTGTGTGTGTGTGT
>LOEQ01009890.1:19153-31696 GCA_001685075.1 Bramus lutescens | reverse complement strand
GAGAGAGAGAGAGAGAGAGAGAGAGAGAGAAGGAGGAGGAGGAGGAGGAGGAGATGGGAGCCTGAGAGAGCCAAGTGCCTCCTCCTCCTCCTCTCTGTGCATCCCTTCATCTGCATCTTCATAACAAGCCAATAAAGAAGAGAAAGGGAGAGAGGAGATGAGAGAAACAGAAAGAGAAAGAGATGGGGTATAAGAGAAGAGAACACAAGGGGGAATGAAGGGTAGAAGGTGAGGGTAATGATATTCCCTGTGGCCAGTAGGGGTCACCAACAGCCAGAACATAAAATACTTGCAAGGACTCAGGGCAGCCTGTCCTCTGAACAAAAATGGGGGAAGGGAGGATGGAGGAGGAGCAGAGAGGAGATGTGGGGGACTGGGAGGGGAGGAAGGAGGGGAAACAGAAGTCAGGTTGCAAAAATCAAATAAAATATATATTAAGAAAGAAAAAGAAATAAAGGCGCTCCCCTAGGTACCCTCTGGAGATACTCAGGTAATAAACCTTACCTGAGTCCCAGCTCTAGAACTGTGTCATATAGACAGACAAGGAAACAATGGCATCCATTTGGAATGGAACAGAAGGCATTAGACGAACACAAGGCCAGATGCTTTCTTTGAGCTCAGACTTCCAAATGGAGCCTCTGGTTCTCCTTTGCTATGTTCAACACAGACTGAAAATGTTACTGAGCACTTACATTCTAAACATCTCTGTAAACCATTTTAACTTCTTTTAAAGTTCAGTTTAGAGGATGAGAAGATAACACAGTCTGTGAAGTACTTCCTGTCTGCAAAGATGAAGACATGCCTTAGACCCCTAGGACCCATGTGTAGACAGCCAGGTGGGCAAAGAGAGCAGGGCAGACAGTGCCCTGTGTAGACACACTGGAAGTCTCCAGTGACCCTCCGTCACTCTGGGAATATGTAAAACATCTATCTCATTCTCTCCCTTGTCTCATCCATGAATCTAGGCCAGTTTTCTACTTGCTGTGATCCCACAGGTACTGGTGCTCCAGCCTGGGATTCAGATGGGGCTTGATGAACTGGAGCCTGGTATAGGATGGGAACTAGAGTGGTGTCTCTCACGGTACCCTTGGAATTGAGTCCTCTACAAACTGAGCCGGTGTCTCCTCTATGTCTTCCAACCTTTGCTTCTCCCGCAATTATAGCATGCTGCCCTGAAGGCAGTGTGAGAATAGACAGGAATTTAGGTGGCATAAACATGCCTGGAACACTGCAAATATTCAACAAATTTAGTTTGTACAGTAGTATTCCAATCTTTGTCCTTTCTCTGGAAAACCTCTCCTTATATATAGACAGTGAGGGCTTTAGCACCTCTCTGGCAAAGCCGTGTCTTACAGAAGCAGCTCTTTATGTAGGTACATGCATGTGTACATTTACATGTGCATGCCCATGCTTTGTGTGTGTGTGTCCATGCACATGTTTGTGGAGGCCAGAAGACTACCTTGAACACCATTCTTTAAATGCTGTCATGTGAATTTTGTTTGTTTTGTGACGGGGATTCTCATTAGCCTGGAACTTACCAAGTAGACTAGGCCAGCTGGCCAACAAGCCACAGAAATTCCACTCCCTTGCCCCATACACACACACACGGACAAGTACTGGGATCACACTTGCACACTGCTACACCGTGTACGGAGTGAAATTCAGGTCCTCAAGCTTGTATGGCAAACACTGTACTGAGCCATTTCCAGGAGCTGCTTGTGGTCCCAGTGCAAAGATGTCTTTGTGACAGGCCACTCTCGCACTTACACACAAGCGACAGTGACGGATTAGAAACAGGGCTTACAGGTGCAGTTTGATCTGAAGATGATCTATGAATATTCTTAAAAGGTTTCCCTGATGAAACTAGTACATTATCATCACACATGGCAGAAAAATGGAAGCCTGGCAACTCCACATCAGCCTCTGCCTCCTCTTCCTCCTGGCGGCAGGCAGCCCATGTTTTCTTCCGCTGAAGGACCACCCCACTCTTAGGTTCCAATCACATTCTGACATTGAAGAACCATTCTCGTCTGGCTGATTGTGTTGCTTCACTCCGCGGAGGCATTAGTTGCTCAAGATGTGGTTTTATAAGGGACCAGACTGGAGCAGTGATTGGCAAGGGTGGCTGTGAACTTCAGGGCACCTGCCAGACGGGCAGAGGAAAGCAGACGAGGTGGTCTTGGAAGAAAGGGCCATGCTTCGCTTGAAGACTCTTCCGTTTCTGTTCTTACTCCACACGCAGCTTGCCAAGGCCCTTCCAGTACCACCTGAAGTCCTGGAAGAGAAAAATGCAAAAATTGTTGAGGTAAATGAACTCTCATTTATGGGTGATTTGCTGAAAGCTACAGAATTCAGACAATGGCTTTCCCTTCTGGGTCTAAATGACTAAGAAGAAATTTTTTGGATGACTTTGTTGAGGCTCAGCATCACCTTCTGGGACTCGGAAGGCCAGGCCTGGAAAATCTAGACATGAAAGCAAGCAAGTCCATTACTGAGGGGCTGGCTACAGAGAATATTTGTATTTATAAAATGAACTGAAATTCTTCCCTAATGTGTAATCCTGTAACCCAATTGTTCTGTGCTCTCTATGTCAGTGCCAGACTGGTAGGATGCTTGCTAGTGGTCCCACATGAAAAACAATGGGGAACATCCAATTTTGATCTGCCTACTGTTTCCTGTATGGATATTTCTTTGCAGTCAAAAATACTAGCATGTGTAGGAGATAGGACAGAGATGGGGTGGGTTATAAGGAACTAAACTTAGAACACAGTATAGTGAGGCCAGTCACTTTTTTTGTTTGCCTGCTTCTGTTTTTGTAATCGGGAATATGAGCACCGATTTCTTATGTGTAATCTTCTTAGTACTGAAGTTTCTGGAAAGCATCATTCTTGTTCTTTCTCTTCTTGGTATTTTTTGTGACTGGCACAGTAACCCCTAAGTTCATGTTCAGAGTGGGTTGTTTGTTCTGCAGAAGTTGCCCTCTAAGCTTAGCACAATAACCCATAATGGAAAACTTAATTTTTTTCCCTGTCAGAGACAAAAGACAGTGCTTGGATTACCTCAAATCCATGAGCTCTGCCTTCTGCTGCCTCCACAGTACAAGGTGGTCACATGTACACAAGGCACATAGCGTGCCACATGGGCTATATACAGCAAGCTGAAGAACCTTCCCATTGACGGCATGTCACATCCTCATAAACGTTACTCCGAGTGAGAGTTAGCCCCTTCCAGGACAAAATCTTGTTAAATAAAATGCTACTGAATGGTAAGCTCTCATTTCAGGTGTATCACAGTGACCTAGGACCTGACATGTCACTTGCTTCTTGCTTCTTGGTACCTCCATTTCTCTGTGAGGATAATTAAACACTCTTTCCATCAGTGAAAAGGGGGTTTTAAACAGAAGAATCCTCATTGGTACAACTAACACCTCAACAGAGGTAAAAACAAAAAGCCAGAACTAATTTTTTATATAAAAATAAGACACACTTTTTGTGTGTGATTCAGATTTATTCCTCCTCTGTTGTAAGCCTTTAATTTTTATGCTAAAAAGTAGGTAGAGCTTCACCAGGTGGTGGTGGCAACACATGCCTTTAATCTCAGCACTAGGGAGGCAGAGGCAGGCAGATCTCTGTGAGTTCAAGGCCAGCCTGGTCTACAGAGTGAGTTCCAGGACAGCTAGAGATACACAAAGAAACCCTATCTCAAAATAAAACAAAACAAAATAAATAAACAATAAAAAGTAGTTAGATCAATGAATGGAGGAGATATTCTACAGGCATTGTTCTTTCAAAGTCAGTCTACAAATTTCTTTATTTTAATTAAATGTATTTATTTTTAAGTGGAGTGTATTGCATGCCACAACACATATGTGGCAGTCAAAGCCCAGCTTGTAAGGACCAGCTCTCCCCTTTTGCCATGTGGGTGTTGAGGATGGAGCTTGGCTTGCCAGGCTTGGCAATTGGCACTTTTACCCACTAAGCCATCATGCTGGCCCCATCTACAATTTCTGCTATTGTCCGTTTGTATGTCAGGTCCTATTTTGCACTATATGGTGACTTAGAAAGAATTGCAAAATGTTCAGAGCACTAGAGGGAATTTCACAGCAAAGACTTGTGTTTATTTTGATCAGAATTACCTACAAAAATTCTACCACTTACCAAGCAACCAATATCGGTCTGCAAGGAGGAACAGTGCAATGGTTGCGGAAAAGCTTAAGGAAATGCAGCGCTTCTTTGGCTTGGCTGAGACAGGAGAGGCAGATGCAGCTACTCTGGAGATGATGGGCAAGCCTCGCTGTGGAGTGCCTGACTCTGGGGATTTCAGGCTAACCCCAGGAAGCCCGAAGTGGGCACACACTAACCTGACCTACAGGTAACATACCTAGAGTCCAAGGACTCATCCACCCAGCTAGTGATGGGAGTCTATGAAGCCTCAGACATTGTTGCATAAGTTGGGAGCCACTAGAGATGAATGAACAAACACCCTGCCCTTGCAGAATATGAATGAGTGTGGATAGTAAATGAGGAGAGTATGAACCAGGAAGTGAGCATGAGGATGTGAAAGCGAGGACCCTGGGTATTGTTGGAGGCTGTTTGTTTGTTCCCAGCTGCTCATCCCCAAAATAACCACGCAGAAACTGTATTAATTAAATCACTGTTTGGCCCATTAGCTCTAGCTTTTTATTGGCTAACTCTTACATCTTAATTTAACCAATTTCTATTAATCTGTGTTTCCACATGGCTGTGGCTTACCGGTATCTGTCTCTGGCGGGGCTACATGGCTTCTCCTCACTCTGCCTTCTTTCTCCCAGCATTTGGTATAATTTTCCCTACCTAGTTCTACTCTGCCCTATCAACAGGCCAGGGCAGATTCTTTATTCATTAACCAATAAAAGCAACACATAGACAGAAGGACCTCCCACACCTCTAGGGTTTCTCATTGTAAAGTTTACCATGTTTCTTTGGGGATCTGAAAATACTATGGTAGCATAGCATCTCTCTTGCCACTCACTTTTAAGTCCAAAAGAAGCTTATTGATTGCTGGAGAGACTCTTGGGCTCTTTTATGTATGTCTTGGGAACAGCAATAAGAACAGTATTTGTGGAATACTATTTGTCAAGCTAACAGCTAAGTGCTTCCTGTTTATTTAACCCCCTCAGATGCCTAGGAGAGGGATATTGATGATCATATTCATCTTATGAATGGGGACACTGATGTTGTGTCCAGTTGGGTGCATTTTGAAAAAGCAACTCACTCCAGAATGGAGTGACAACTGTGTGGTTGGAAGGTGTTGCTCGTAATGACAAAGCATGCTTCCTCCTTCTCACTTTCAGGATTATAAACCAAACCCCACAGTTGTCAAAGGCCGCAGTGAAAACAACAATCGAGAGAGCCTTTCAGTTGTGGAGTGTGGCATCTCCCCTGACCTTCATGGAGATCTCAAAAGGAGAAGCAGACATCAACATTGCTTTTGTCGCAAGAGGTAGGTGGAAAGGAATCTGCTTTCCCTACCTAACCTGAGACTACAGGCAAAGGCTTAAGCACAAGCCGTCTCATTTCAGAGCATGGTGACAATTCTCCATTTGATGGACCCAATGGGATCCTTGCCCATGCCTTTCAGCCAGGTCAGGATATTGGAGGAGATGCTCATTTTGACTCAGAAGAAACATGGACTCAGGACTCCAGAAGTAAGTGGTCCTGGCGAGGTTCACATGCAACCTCTAAACAAATGCCTTTCCTCTTAAAATCAAAATCAAGGTGTGTGTTCACAAATACACATCTGCTCACATTACTATAACATTTCAAATACACAAATAAATCATTTACATTCTTTTTACATAAAGATATATCAACTTCGAGTTTTAAAAAGAAGTAAGCTGAGCTGTGGCAGTGCACACCTTTAATTCCAGCACACTCAGGAGACAAAGGCAGGTAGACCTCTGGTCTACAGAGCAAGTTCTAGGCAGCCAGGGCTACACAGAAAAACCAAACAAAAAATCAAAAGCTAAATATTGACCTTATTTCCCACACAGTGCCTAAATCCATGTGTGTTACTGTTGTGAGATAAATGGAACTAACAAGCTGATGAATGAGAGAAAATTAACTCCCTACTATTTAAGGGCCTGGAGAGAGTAGGGCCAAGGTTCTTCCTCAATCATCTTCACATGGTAGAAGGATAAGCAAATGAAGTTGAAGTCACTAGCCCTTCTCCCGGCAGCATCAACCCAGACTGATCCCATCAGGATCACTCCCTGACACTTTTTCACTTTCTAAGACGTTGATTTCTGAAAGAAGCATTCAAACATCAGTGGGCGGGGAGCCCAACATTGCAAACCACAGCCGAGGCCCTGGCTGTACACACAATGCTGCGCTGAGGGGAGCCACACTCACCTAGTTACACATCTTCAGGAGCCTTCACTCTGATGGCCAAGCTGAGTAGTTGAGAGGGGGGCTACTTAGCTCCCAAGGCATGAAGTTTGTGACCACTGACCACTTTAGTTTCTCTCTCTCTCTGTCTCNCCTTCATCTCCCTCTCCTTCTCTAATATTCTGAGTTTAATATTTGAAAAGGCCTAGTCTTTACATCTTTGGCAATGTTGAAATACAGGATTCATTTGAAAAGTTAGCCTGTTCAAAGAGCAGCCACAGTCATGCTTCTAGTAGCTTTGCTTTCATGCCCTGACCTCCTTCAACAGTGTGTGTCTGTGCAACAAGATACTCCTTTCGGGAGCCTCCTTAAAAGAAGGGCGGGGCTGAGGTGCATCCAGATCCTGTGGTCAAGTAGGCCCTGAGAGGCAGGCTCTTTCCTGTCTCTTTGGAAGCTCTACTTAATGAGCCTGGGGGCCAGACGATGCTGAGCACAAGAGAAACAGAATTTTTATCACCCTGAGACCCACAGCTCTGCCACCATTTCACCAACCTTGCACATCCATAAAATGTGGGAGTTGGAAGGAAGGCAGATTTTGTCAGCTCTGAGATTTAATGAGAATCCATGGCGCCTACCCTGCTGTGTCCTAATTGCTGTTATTTAGTTGCCTGAAGAGAGAAAAAGATGAACATATGAAAGTTTCCTTCCTGGGCAGCTCTGGTGTCAAGGTCATGTTCTTTGAGATTATACCTTCACAACAAGTGGAGCATTCACCATATTTTCTTGCATTTCAGATTACAATCTATTTCTTGTGGCTGCTCATGAATTTGGCCATTCCCTAGGACTCTCTCACTCCACTGATCCTGGTGCCTTGATGTACCCAAACTATGCCTACAGTGAACCCAGCACCTACTCATTGCCCCAGGATGATATCAATGCCATTCAGACTCTCTATGGTAAGGTCATGTGGACAACATGGCAGGACACAGAAGGATTTGGGAATTGTTCTCAACAGGTCTAACTTCCAAGCATCTTGTCTTTGGAATCTCAGGATTCTATGTGCAAGGGAAACTCAAAATGATCTCTGGAAGTCACCAGTAACAGTGTTGGCAAGAGTCCTGTGGTGCTGAGCCTCTGATATTATTTCCCTTCATCTTGGATTTTAGTTATTAGATGTGTATTACTGCCTTGAAGGAAAGCTTGGAGGACAGGTGTGCTGGCCCATGTCTGTCATATTAGCATTCAGGAATCTGAGGCCATCTTAAACTACATGGTGAGACTTTGACTCAAGAAAAGACGGGGGGAAGGGAGGGAAGGAGAGAAAGAGTGAGGAGGAAGGATGGAGGGATGGAGGGAGGCCTTGGAGAGATATACAGAAGTGCTTTCCCATTATTATCTCTAGATGGTAGGAACGTTTTCTTCCTCCGTTTTTATGCTTTCCAATTTTATATATTCTGAAAAGACATGATTACCCCTTTTCATATAGCATCTCTCCTCCAGAATCATCTGTTAACGAAATTCTCACATAGACCCCTAAGTGGACATGTATAAGGCCTATCAAGAATGTTCAGTGAAGTATGATTTGTGGTGGAGGACCAGAGAAAGATCTATCCCCTCCCTCTCGCCCTCCTGCTCCCTGAAAGTACGGCGGAAGTGGGATGGTGAGGAGTGCTCTTTCCTCTTGGGATGGAGTTGCCCTATAAATCAAGAGTATGGGCATCATGTCAAGGAGTTTCCTCATCATGGCAGAATTTCTAAGAATAAGGAACTTCATTCACATCCCAACTCCCCTGACACGCGCCAACAGTCACCTACTTTGCAATGTTGTCAGCTCTCTTGGCATGCTAGTGTTTCTTAGTGGTGTGCACAGCACTTAGTTCTACAGTGAGAAGACTCAGTAAGATGGAAATTATTGTATATTCATTTAATATTTTGAGACATTGTCTCACTACAGAGTGATTAGTCTCAGATTAGTCTCAAATTAGTCTCCAGATTAGTCTCAAACCTACAATCCTCCTGCCTCAGTGTCCACAATGCTAGGATTACAAAGCCTGTGCTACTTTTATAGGGTTTCTGTTGCTGTGAAGAGACACCATGACCATGGCAACTCTTATAAGGGAAGAATATTTAATTGTGGTGGCTTAGTCACATTTCAAAGGGTTAGTCCATTATTGTCAGGGCACAGCATGGTAGCACGCAGGCAGACATGGTGCTGGAGAAGCAGTCCAGTGTCCTACATCTTGACTTGCAGGCATCAGGAAGTGGTCTGTCTCACTTGGCACAGCTTGAGCATATGAGACCTCAGAGCCTGCCTGGAATGACACACTTCTTCCAACAAGACCGCACTTACTTCAACAAGGCCACATCTCCTAATAGCGCCACTCCGTTTGGAGGCTATTTTTTTTTCAAACCACCACAGCTACCATGTCCAGTCAAGATGTAAATTTTTATACCAAAAAAATGAGTTAGATTGATGCTATAGGACAAAACACTAATATGAGATCTATCCTTGTGTTTGAATTTTGGTGAGGAACAAGGAAGTGGATTCTCAATGACAAAAAAGACCAAAAGAGGAAACAGGAGGGAGGCGGCTGGTTCAGAATCTGAAAGGAAGCATAGAACTCCAATGACTGTTCAGCTTAAATAGAAGCCATGTTACTCTTGAGCACAGACCAAGTCTTTGAAAGGGTCACATGTACAGTCTGCTGTGTCTTGTAGAATCAGCTAGTGGCTTTTCCCTCTACCTTCCTAAGTATTTGAAACATACCAAAAGTAGCAAGGTTTCACATGTATTAAATGTCTTTCTTTCCCAGGACTTTCCAACAGCCCTATCCAACCTACTGGGCCCAGCACCCCCACCGCCTGTGACCCCCGCCTGAGATTTGATGCTGTCACCACACTCCGTGGGGAGATTTACTTCTTCAAAGACAAGTACAAATTGAGCTCTTCTTCTTTGCACAAGTCTCTTTCTCAGACCTTAAAACTGAGTTCTAATGAAACATGTTACTCAGCTTTCCTCTGACCCAACACACAGGCATCTCCTTGAAATTCTTAGTGTTCTCTGGGCATCATGAAACATCCAGAGGGTGAGGGCGTTAAACCATCCAGCATCCACAAGCGTTTCTGCTGTGGTTAGGCTCTTTCAGTATTGGACCTTTTAAACACTGAGAGGCCCTAACCATGTTAGGTTTGTCATGATAGGAAAAGCAAAATCTGTCAAGGGCCCACCAGATGAACATCACCATCATGAAGCAGCCATATGTTATACATTCACACACTGCTGAAACCATGCAAGGGTTATTGTAGCTAGGTATCAAAAAGTAATGCTCTCTCTCCCTCCTCCCTCCCCCTTTCCCCCTCACCGCCTTATGTTACTTTAGGTACTTCTGGAGGCGACATCCTCAGTTGCGAGAAGTCGACCTCAATTTTATCTCTCTGTTCTGGCCATTCCTGCCCAGTGGCATTCAGGCTGCTTATGAGGATTTTGACAGAGACCTGGTTTTCCTATTTAAAGGTAATATCCGACTGTCTCCTCCTCCTTCTGTTCTTCCTAAAGGATTGGGCAGGACTTCTCTTTGGCCCACCACAGCACTTTCAGACAAGAAAAGCCAGGAAGAGCATCCTTCTAGCTAGACCCTTGCAGGAGTCCAACTGTAGGCCCCACCATGGTCACAAATGACTGAGTGAATTTAGACAGGCTAGACCCTCATTAGGTCTTAGTAATGTACTCAACAAACACTACTCATGAGACCATCTTCAGTATTTCCCTACTTTCATCCTAGATACTATTTTTTAAGATGAATAAAGGCAGTGATTTAGTTTCTATACATAAGTCATACCAGGCAAGACTTCTGGTTTGGGGGCCTTGAAGTACAGATTGAAATGTTTTGTGTTTACAGCTTCAGTGAGGAACCATCAGGGCTGCCTGTAGACTCCAGAGCTCCTCTCCAACACTCTTGGTGTTCATAGGCTATCTGTCCCATTTTCATCACTGTGGGGATCACTAAGTGGTATTTTGTATTATACTGTAGAAAGAAAGAGCTTTGTTAAATATGTCTCCTGAATTGTTGGCAGGCAGACAGTACTGGGCCCTAAGTGGCTATGACATCCAGCGAGGTTACCCCAGGGATATATCCAACTATGGATTTCCAAGCAGCATCCGAGCCATTGATGCAGCTGTTTCCTATGAAGGGAAGACATACTTCTTCATAAACAACCAATGCTGGAGGTGAGATGAATGAATTTTTCCATTAAAGTTGAAATCTGTGTTTCTCTGCCCTGCGTACAAACCATCTGTACCATCTGGAGATGTTTTAATCTACATGGCCTTTGACAAACTTAGTGAGGATATGGTCTTAATACAAGATGATGTTACCACAGGTTTTGAACATTTCTTTTTCATCACATTAAGATGCCTACACAAATGTTTTGAGGATTCTGTGACATGAAAACTTCACACCCTTGTAAAGCTCTAGGGTAGGATTTAGAGAAAGGAGAGGCTTGATTCTTCTTGTGCGTTGAGTTCTGATGTTCTCACATGAATGTTTTCCCATCACTGGCAGAATGTGGTGCACAAGAGGGAGCTATTTAAACAAGAAAACAGAAGAGGGATGCTTTGTAGGGACGAAGAGGACAGGCTAAAGGGAGGGCTGTGGAGACGTGCATACAAATGAACAGTGGTGTGTATATGGGAAAGGGTCATTATCAGGCCCATTATTTTGCATGCTTTGAAAATATTACTTAATAGTGCACTTATTTACATTATATACATATGTGCACACACATTATTATGCTTAATTTACTAAGTAAGTAAAATATTTAGAAAATATAGACTCCGGTTTTGAGAAATAACCCCCAATCAGCAATCAGAATGCTGTTCTAGAGTCAGTGGCTCCCACGCGTTTTATAACAAAATACCCTTAGGTAGAGAAGCTGGGTATTCTTAGTCTCAGTAAGTGGAACACAGTGAAGACTCGGTGTGAGGACGTGTAAGTGAGTACATTGCAGCATACACAGATTGAAAGAGAGCTGTCACAATGTGCCATACTTTTCAGTCCCGTGATGCTTTGTTCTCATTAGGTATGACAACAGAAGAGGAGCCATGGACCCAGGTTATCCCAGAAGCATAGCAAGTGCTTTCCCAGGAATAAACTGTAGAGTTGATGCAGTTTTCCTGCAGGATTGTAAGTAGGAAAAAAGTTACCAACATTGTTCAAGTTTGTAAAGTAGCAAGGCTGTACTTGTGTATTGTTTGGTCTATTTGGCGGGACGCTCACTCGATGTCTGAGAGCTCTTAGCTTACTTGGTATTTGTCTCTTTCTTGCAGCCTTCTTCCTCTTCTTCAGTGGACCAAAATATTTTGCATTTAATCTTGTCACTCACACAGTCACTAGACATGCAAGAAGCAATTTATGGCTTAACTGTCCACAAAATTGAAGCAAAGTCAAATGTCCTTGCTGCTAATCTATAAATATAAAAGGGAGCTCAGCCTGCATATTCATCCTGTGTGTCCTGCTCATACTCTCCTCAACCATGGCTAACACTGCAGCCATCCTGGAAGAACGGGTGTTTGCAGTCTTCCGTTCTCAGCAGAAGCTTCTGCACATCCCGTGCCTAGCTAGTGGACACACAACAAAGAGACGGCAAGCCACCCGCCAGTTTAATCCAGGCTTTTCCTCCCAAGCCTCGTGTTTAATTGCTTTCTTACCTGACTCTCAGTATTTCTCAATCTCTTCAAACATAGAATCTAGTGATGGATTTTGATTATACATAGGATTACAAACAACATAGAAATTATTCCTTTTCTTTATAGAAAATGTGTTATTTCGTTCCTTGTGAAATTATATCTTGCATATTGAATCATGCCCTTCTTTTTGCCAAGAAAAAAAAATGAAATCTTAACCCGAGATGTTTATCTGAAACTGGAGTCTTTGCAGACAGAATTAATTGTACGTAAGAGACAAGGCGGCTTTATCGAGGATTAGGGTGAGCCCTAAGTCCATAAGTGTCCTTACAGAAAAGGGAAGGGGTGCGCATATAACTCAGAGATAAAGCATTTGCATACCATGTTTGCCACGGACCCACTCTCTTGGAGCTCACAGACCGAGGGAGAACAAGGGTGAAAGCTCCAGGAGAACTCAGGATTCGGCGAATGACAGACAGACAAACACTCTGATTG
>LOEQ01009889.1:49151-68274 GCA_001685075.1 Bramus lutescens | reverse complement strand
TCTCTCTCTCTCTCTCTCTCTCTCTCTCTCTCTCTTTCTCTCTCTCTCTCCTGAAATGACTTTCGTGAACATGAGTTGTTGAATTATTGTTCAGGGGAGGTTCCAGAGAACCCCCTAATAATGCCATTACACATGACTTTGATGGTAAGAAACTTTTTCAAAAATACTATGCATCATAATCACCAAACAGAGAAATCAAGCTGGTGTCAGTCTGACCATTCTCCCTGCTAGTTTGCTAGTTCACAAGATATATTTTGTGAGCAAAATATATTTTGATCATATTCTTCCCTTTTCAAACTGTACCCTCCATAGATATTCCCCTACGTTCCTCTTTTTATAATGTATCAAATATAATTAGTGTTGTCGCATACACATGGGTGTAGGGCATCGTCACCCGGGACGGGAAAACTACAAGGAAGAAAAGCAGCTGTCCTTCTCAGCTTCTACCACCCACAGGTAGCTTCTCAGCGGGGAGTGGAGCTTCAGGAGCCCCTCCCTTCCTGTGCTGGAGTGGTGATTGACTTGATCTTGTGCAGGGTTATGCTGGTAAACAGACCTGCTGTGAGCTCATGAATGTCCAGAAGACAGTCTTCCTCAACCACCAGATCTAACAATCTTTCCACCCCCTGTTCCACAGTGGTTCCTGAACATCAGGGATGGGTCTGGTAGTCATGGTGGTGATAGCCATGTCCAATTTAGGACTGGGTACTTCCCAGTCACCTATTTTCTCCAATGTGACCAGTTGCGAGTATCTGTGTGAACCACATTCCTCTTCATAAAGAAACTTCTCCTATGAGGGATGCAAGCTGCACTAGTCTATGGGTGTAAGGATACGTATTTAGGATGCAGTTTCATACTCTATCTCTTTTAACGAAATAATTGTAGTAAGGCTTATTATCTCCCCAGGCAAGGATTCTTGGAAGGATTTCTAGCATGAAGCACAGGTTCCCTTCTATAGAGTGTACCTTGAGTCCAGTTAGAAAACTGTTGGTGACCCCTACCTATATCACTGTTGAAACAATGAGCATATTTCATCAGGCCAGGCATTACTGTAGCTGATGATTGCATTGTACCATCCAACATTGTGCAAACTAGCAGGGAGACTGGTCCCAGACCAGCCCCAGCTTGATTTCTCTGTTTGGTGATTAT
The DNA here is from genome assembly GCA_001685075.1 of Bramus lutescens. Classification (NCBI taxonomy): domain Eukaryota; kingdom Metazoa; phylum Chordata; class Mammalia; order Rodentia; family Cricetidae; genus Bramus; species Bramus lutescens. Next base: position 67,125 of record LOEQ01009889.1, on the reverse strand, counting down.
AATGTATAGCATCTTTGTCAAAAAGTTTCTTACCATCAAAGGCATGTGCCATGGTATTATCTAGGGGGTTCTCTGGGACCTCCCCTGAACAACAACTCATTCGTACATATCCAGTACCTAACACTGCACTTTTGTGTAGCCCCATGTGTTTCTGGGGAAGCATCATTTCTCCATGTAGGGTAACTTCAATTAAACTTAAACATATATGCATCTTTAGGAAGCTTATAAAAGAGTAGGATTCTATATATGGCTTTTTCAAATATCCATAGTGTTATCTATCCTTCTCCTGCTCCTCTTCTTCCTATATATATGGAGTATATACGTAACATGCTATTGTGTATGTGTAATTCTCATTCCAAATTCACTGAATTTGAATCTCTCAAGGGAACTGGGGTCTATGTTTAAACATCCCCACTATTCTGAGCTCTGAGCCACGTCTGTTCCCAACAGTTCGTGATACAGGAGGTCTCTGGGCCTTTGTGATACCAGGACAGTGTCTGGCAGGTCCCCACCTAAACTCCAGTGACTCTCAGCCTACTCTCTCCTCTCTCCTTTAATGGACTGTAAGAACTAAGAACATTGTTTCAAGGAACAATCAGATCAGTTGACATCATAGGTCTTCCTGAGAAAGAGGAAAGAGATGTGGAACACAGATAAGAAGCACCCCCAGCAAGTCTCCATATACTTAAGAACTGCTGTTGATCCCAGGCAGCAGCACCAAGGCTACCCTGTGTTCTTGAACTTTAAGAGGGACCCAGTTGTTCAGATGTCCTGGCTCCCATATATTCATTCTCTGAACGAGGCAAAAAGGTCTGGGTGAGATCATGCATCAACCTATGAAAAATGAACAATTAAAACAATGAAGTTGTCAGTTCTTTTACCAGATTGCAAATCAATAACCCTCCTGTCAGGCTGACTGCTCCACTGCACCATTAGTTTAATACAAAGACATTCCGAGGAACTGCAGGTGACAGCTGATCCATCAATGGGTGGCTCTGTGCTTCTGATAGAGACCTGAACGAAAGATGCTGCATGAAGCACTGAGGTTAGTCTCGATCTGGGAAAACCAATATTTAAAACAGAATTTAAAATTTTAAAGGTTGACATGGTGGAGGATACTTCTTTCAGCAATCCAAAGTGTGTGTGTGTGTGTGTGTGTGTGTGTGTGTGTGTGTGCATTTAGCTTTTTGGAGACAATGAGATTCAATACATGACCAAGAAATTTGTGAGAGTCACAGTGAAAGGGACTGAGGCTACAAATGATCCTGCAGGTTAGACCGATCTTCCTGAGGCAGCAGCTATGTGTCTGTCGTGCTGAATGCTAAAGACAACGGCTGAGCAAATGCAAAGACAACACATTGCATTCTCTTACAAGTTTTGTTTCTGTACACCATCTTAGAAAGCATTTGCCAACCCAAATAAAATGACTGAATAAGGACAAACTCTTTAAAGTCTTTACAGGGTCTCACTTGACTTTCTGTTTCAGGAGAAAAGTATGGAATTAGTTTTAGAAGTCATCTTAAATGAGAGTCCTTTCTTATTAAAGGCATAAGGTAATATAGTAAGAAATACACTACAGCACAGCTAGAGCAAGAAGGTTCACGAAGCCCTGAGATTTACTAAACTGTCTCTCTAACTGATTTTGTTCCAGTTTGAATCTCACCAAAGTTGACCTCTCAAATTTTAGTAAAAATCTGGGATACTGCCAAATCAGCAAGACAAAACCAGGACTTCTCCTTCACAATGACTTGGGCATTTACTTTACCCAGATTATAGATTCACAAGCAAAATATGTTGTTATCTCTAATTCAAAAAGCCATTGTCCATTCATTTTTTAAAACTATTTTCACTGGTCAATTCAAAGAACAAAGCGTAAAGCCACACAATGGAGGTTTTGTAGTTGTTCTGTCATCCAGAATGATGTCATCTAGGAGAGGAATCAACTGCATCTGTTCAAATGAGACTGACCAGTAGTTTCCCAGCCTGTGTGATGGATAAAACAGGAACAAGAACATTTTAGTGCAAAGATGTTTCAGGCTGATAGCCAAGGTTATGCCAATTGTCTTCATGAAGCCTTCAAAGTTTTTGGATGTTAAACTATGTCTTACTTTCTCTGAAACCAGGAAAGAGAGAAAGAGAGAGAGAGAGAGAGAGAGAGAGAGAGAGANAGAGAGAGAGAGAGAGAGAGAGAGAGAGAGAGAGAGAGAGGAGACAGGGAGACAGAGAGAACAGAAACAGAAAGACAGAGACGCAGAGAGAAACAGAATCAATGACAATGTGTGTATGTCGAGGTGGGAACGTTGAGCTTCTCCTGAGAACACTCTGGGTCGTTCCTGGTTTCAATGCTCAGGTGTCACACCGTCCAGACACATGAATAATTTGTGCACAGTAGCTTTAGATGGTTTTACAGGAAACTGTATGGAACACTAGGATGAGAAGCAGTTCGTGGTCCAGGAGACTCTCGTCTGAATGTCCATATCCTCGGAGTTCTCTTACAGCTCTTTCCCTTGGCCTTCCTTTAAATATTTGCTGGAATCCCTAGCTGCTTCCACTCTTTCCTGGGTCTTGACCTTGGAAGAATCTCAAGTCATTCTCAATGTGGCATATTAAATGATATCTTTTAGGTCAATTCACTAAATGAAAGTATCTTTAAATTATTAGCCTAGTTTTCCCACATATGTTGACATTATGGTTAAGTATGATACGAGTATCTACTTACAAGGAGGTTGAACTCTAGGCTGCTAGTAGAGCTTGACCATGTACAACTACATGACGCCTAAGGAATAAGTTCAGAGTCATATGCAGTATTAAGGGATGCAGAAGTTGTAATAGGCTGAATAAAGATCCCTCAAAGATGTCAGTGCCCTAATTCTTGGAACCTGTGATTGTGTGAGTTTATATGAAGGAAAAGGAATTTTGTAGATGCCATTAAACTGAGCATCTCAAGTTTTGAATTACCTGAGTGGACTTAATGAAATCATAAAATTATTGTAAGATCAGAACTCAAGATGCTAAGTTGTTTGTTAAGGACATGAACCAAGGATTGTAAGTAGTTTCTAGAAACTAAGAGGCAATTAAATCCATCTCTCTTCTAGCTTCAAGAAAGAGCATTTTGCCTTTTGCCTTTTGGCTATCATAATTATGTGATAATAAATCTGTGTCACCTTGAGTCAATAATTCATAAATGCAACTTTGTTATCATACTCCTTAAGAATTCTCTCAGCCACTCAAAACAATTCTCCATACTTCCCTCTGTCCTCCTTCCCTTGATCCACATACACTGTCCCTGACGTTTTAACAGCTCTGTTGCATAGTGCCTTCTTCACAAAGAACATCTGGAGCTGTGCACTCCCATCCCACACCTGCCAATGCTAACATGGCCCTACAGCTCCTCCCCTTCTTACACCTGCAGCTTCACCACAGCTGGCATTTGGTATTTGTTTTGGATGTTCGTGTGGTCATGTTTATCTTCTCATTACTACCAACTTGACAAGTATACAAGCCTGATCTTGCCCACTCTTGTAGGCCTGGTCCCTACTGGCATGCACAAGCAGCTTCTTGGTGGGTTAAGAATCCTCAGAATTCTGCAGGTCTCCCGTGGTGGGCTGATCTGGTGACATGGTGCCGTTCATTTGGAAGCATGAGAAAGGCAACAGATGAGTGTGTGTCCTTGTTTTCCACCTTTGCTCGCAGAGAAAGTGAGCCTGTCAGACTTCGCAGTAAGTCACACGCTTCTGAAGTCCTGGGGACAGTCACCACTTCTCTTTCTGACGGACAGCTGATAAAAACTGGTGTGTGCTGAACGGGCAACAGAGAAAACAGAATGCAGCTTCTAAAATACTCTTTCTGTGGAGCATTTGGGACTCTTTGTTTTTGCCTTATTTCTGTTTCTATTTTAATTTTAGTGCTGGAGAGCTGATCATAAGACCAGTAAGAAATCAAGAGTTTCTTAAGCAGGGCATTTATAACTTCTATTATTTTGGAGTCTCTGATTTTCACAGTCAAAGCTGATGCTATACTGGGGTTTCCTTAGGATGGAGAAGTGGGTAGTGCTTTTCATAGTCTCATAATGACCCCAAAGAAGGAAATACATGTGATATGGTTAGTTTCTATTTATATGTGTCTCAGCCAATTTCAATGCTTTGTATGTTTGTGTACATGCAGAAGAACATCTGGGTGGGTGCATGTGCATCTGTATGCACATGTATGAAGAGATAAGAAGTCACCTTGGGGGTCATTTCTTAAGCACAGTCCTCCTTGACTTACTAAACTGGGGCTCTCACTGGCCTGGTACTCAACAACAAAACTATGTGGTCTGTGCCCCCCCCCAGCAGAGTCAAGGTTTATCTTGTTTCTGCTCTGGGATTACAGCTGTGCATTTAACCTCAGAAGTTTTTAAATGTGGGTTCTAGGGGTCAAAGTCAGGTCCCAATGATTTCACAGAGATCTTCCTACCCCTCAGTATTTTTTTTTAAAAAAGTAAATTTTCATGAGTAGTAGGAATATGTACAAATGGGCCTTAAATGGTAGATAATTTTCCCAATAATTATGCTATATTTTCTACATAGTTTGCACATACATGCCACGTTTATTTAAATTTGTTTTAAATTCAAGTGTTTTAAAAATTTCTTTATTCTTGAGAATTTCACTGGAATATATCCAACCCCCCAATTTATTCCATTAATTTATCACCATAGCCCCCAATAAGTCTCTCCCAAGCTCATTATTTCTTATTATTCTTTTCCTTTCCCCTTCGTTCTCCCACTCACTCCTCCACCGTCTTGGTAGCCCACTGGGTCCAATTAGTGCTACCTGTACATGTACCTCCTCATAACAATCTGGGCATAGATTCTAGTCATCTTTCCATAGGAAGGAAATTTGGTTTGAGAGATTTATGTAGAGCAAGTTCTTTAAGGCCCCAGATAGCGCAGTGACAGTGGCCTGCTCCCTTGGCCCAGATGGTCACAGTCTCCTTAGGCTTCACGGTCACCAGGAACTTTCACTCAGCATAATTTTTTGACGGCTCATTCAAATCACACCAGCTCAGATTTCTCTGTGCCATTAGGCTCCACACTTCAAAATGGAAAACAGGCAAATAAGCTGAGCTGCTATAATTTATTACCGAGAACCTAGTATGTCCAGAATCCCTCTTTGCACCTCTCAGAATTGTTCATTGCAGTGTGCTATGGGCATGTTTTCCATGGGAAGATATCAACATGTAACTGTCATGGCAGGCACAGATCGCAAAAGCTAGAGTGTCTAATCAATTCAACTTTGACTTTATAAAACTTCTGTAAGACTTTAATGAAGACAAATTATTGTGTTAGTTGATTGTCAGCCTCCTGTGTAGATACCTCCCCTTAACAAGTTCATATCATATCACAGTAGGGTAGAAAGACTGCTCCCCATTCACTGACGATGAGGTAGAAAAAGCAGGAAGGTCGCCCACATCCATCCCCATTGTCTCTTCCCCCTTAGACATTACTCAGCCAAGTCAATAAGCTTTGCTGACTGTAGCGCCAAATGTGTCTTTCTGAGTATCTGGCAGATCCAGGATGAACGCTCCGTGAACTGATATTTGAGCAATTAGTATATCTGAAACAAAGTGTCTATGCCCACAGCAGAGTCTGTCAAATGTGGCTGGAGGCATTTGCTAGCCTGTGTTAGGTCTATAGGACCTAACCGCCAACTTGTCTGCTTTCTTTTCCGCTGAATTTGTTTGAATTGCTATGTGTCCATAACCATGAAACCAAAACAGCCTACTTGATTCCATGTTCTCTGCTGAAAAATACCCATAGCCCTTTTTCCTTTTTTCCAAAAAGAAAAAAAAATGCCTTGGTGTGATTTGAAAGTTAGAGGGTGGGATTTCACTGTTGAAATTGCATAAAGAAACAGCAGAACACAGCCGAGGGGCTGACAGGCGACACAAACATAGCACCTGCTAAGGCGCAGGGAGAAGCCACCTTGAGACTTTAAAACAGCTTCCCCAGAAATAATATCTTTATCCAGATACGTGGTCCCGTATGAATTAGACTATTATTTTAGCTGATTTTCCCTGACATCACACTATGATTTTTCCCCATGACAAGAAAATTGCAGCCAGCCCTTGACAGTCAATCACAATTTGACTGAACAAAACAAAATCATACAGTGAAGTAATCCCCAAGCAAATTTAATGAAACCTAAATCCCGAAGGGCTGTGCACTTCTGTAGGCAATGGTCTTATTTAATAAGTTGCCCCTGATTTCACTTTTAGGACCGTATTTACACAGACAAATTCAATTCATCGGGGTTGACTTCTCCTCTCCCCACTCCCCCCAGTCTGCCCACCAGGCACGTACGGGGAAGACTGTAACCAGGTATGCCAGTGTTCAGCAAAGAATGAAGACTCTCATCCAGTCACTGGGAGATGTACCTGTCTGCCTGGCTACCATGGAAACCACTGTCAGTTCCGTAAGTACAGTCTGTGCAGAAGTGAGATTTGCTGAGGAGATACCAGTAGAACAGACCGTCATTCACAGTAAAGGGCGCAGGTGAATGGAAGATTCATCTCTATAACAAATTCTGTGGGATGTTTTACTTGAATAGAAGACAGCATTATCTTCCAGCCTCTCACTGCTTCCCCCTTCTTCGTCTCTCTTTTGACCTTTCATGATCAAAAATCTTTCCACACTCTTCACTAGTATCCAATAAGAAAAGAGACAAAGAATAAATATCTGAAATTACGTGCTTATCATTATGTATCTACTGAGAAAAAAATGACAACATATTTAAAGAGATTCGAATGTAAGTTAATCCCATGCCTGCTTTGAAACAAAACTTAAGTGACTTGTTATTCTGTAATGAAAGCAGTGACTTGGGTAAGTGACAAAACACCAGTTGCTCCTGGTCCAGTAGTGTGACAGCACCCTCCCTAAACGCAGAACTTTATATTGATTTACTGGAACAATTTAACATCAAAAAATGGTTATAGAAGAAAGAACACACTAAAAGAGTCCCAAGGAGCATGTAAAAATGTTCAATCAACTATTTAATTTTAATCTTGTAATTATTTATACTGCAGATTTTATAGGTTTAAGAATAAAATGGTTTGGTCTCAGTGTCATTTGTCCCCCCAAGTTGGCCATTGCTACTCCTTTCTCTAATCACACCAGTCATTTTATCTAAATACCATTTTTTTCTATTTTTTTCTGATCGCCCAAATTTTCTAAAAGCTATAGATAATATTTTTCAAATATCACTAATACATTTTAAACATTGACAATGAAAGCCACAACTAAACATATATGAAAACTGTTTCAATTAATACCTTTTAGATCCATAAATAGTACAGTCATTCCAGTTGAAAATGAATAACTAAAACAAAATTTCTCTTAGTTTATGGCTATGATCAGTCTCAAGCATCTTGTCCTAGAAAGGTATTGTTACATATCTCAGAAGAACTTCCTTCCTGGTCTCAAAGATATTATTTGTTAAGAAAACAATATCAGGTTACATACAACTTGGCTGTGTTCTCATTTCCAAAGATGAGCTACCTTGGGTTAAGGGAGGTAGCCTCGCCTTGTTAAAGTGGAGCTGGCTGAGCCAGGAGTAGCTCCCTGACTGTCAAGTGGGCTTAGCTCCAAGCAACACGTGGTTAGAGACAGCTGCAAGGGTTCCTTGGCAGCATCCACTATAATTACAAGGCTGTGAAGAAAGATTCAAGAAAATAACGATAAAAGGTGTAGCTGGCTCCAAAGCAAAATTTCAGCAGCCAAGAACAACTGGGCTTTCGTGTTCTCAAGTTCAGAGAGGAGAATCAAACTTTTCTTTCAGCAGAGGTCAGAGAGAGTAGACAAACACACTGAACTTCTTAGAGCTTCTTCTCCCAGCTGCTTGGTATACTCAGCCTGAGCGCGTGGCTCTTAAACAGAAGAAGAGCAGCAAGTACCCGAGAGTGGACTCACGGTCCTATGAATTCCATGACCAATGAGAGGTCCTGCACTACTGTAGACCTTGGAAACCTTACACTCCTCTCTCTGCCTGCCAATTAAAATCGCCCTCATTTGAGTTCTCAGTAACTAGCCAGTTTTGTAAAATGGCCCCGTGATTCAAATAGATGCATTGGGAAACGTGGTGAAAACAGCTTTGCCAGGTCAGGAGGATATGAAGGTATTCACAGACGACATTGCCCACGGTCATAAACATTCATTACAAGGAGATTTTAGTTTCTCCTTTTGCAGAATAAAGCCAAATTGTGTCACAATGCCTTGCCCATATGTGCGTAACCTTTTCAAATACTAGGCAAACGGACTGGGGAATACAAATTAATGCTAGCCATTTGCTTGGGAACTATGTGCCTCCAGATACAGAAGCAGCCTTGTTTGCCAAAGTGAAATGCCATTCACATGATCACAGTGTGCGGTGGCAAAGGGGCCTGCCACCAAGCCTTCAATATTTAAACAAATGAGAACAGTAAATTCCAAATTGAGTTGTTTTTTTTATTAGAGGCAAAGAAGGAAAGTTTTCTTCTGGAGGGGGAAAATGGTTTTGTAATGGAAAATAACCCAAAAACCCTTGCTAGAGAGACAGCATTCCCAGGAAGAATGTAGCAAAGGTGGTACCACGCTGAAAACAGAAGGTTAGGAAATGGGGGGGGCATGTCTTTATTATGACAAGCTTGGTAAAATCATATGTCCACAGTGTGTCTTGATAAGTTTAGTGACCCTCTGAGATGTGCTCACAAATCAAGAATTCTCACTTGCATGTGCTACAGAAGTGAACAAGAAAGTGGGATTGTCCACAAAATAATTAATTCTTGGAAAAAAGATTACCACATTTCTATAAACCACACACCACACTTGACATGTAAATTTAATGAATCAGTGACCCATAGATTTGTGCATATATTGTCTTTTGATAGATGACATATTCTTTAAATCAGATATAGTGTACTGATTTAAGAAGCATAATTAAACTGAAGGATAAAATAATGTGTTTTTTTTCTATTTATGACAGAAAAAGAAGCAATAGTGATTTTACTAAGGACAAGGCAGGGATAATATGGCTGCAGTGGTGCAGTTAGCTTCAACTCACTGGGAAAGTACCTTAAAATCTGCACTTAGCATCTCTTAGACACTTAACTCTATGGCACACTCACACTAGGCCATTCTTCCTGTTCAACAGATGCTTCTTTATACTCAGAATGGTAACCCCAGTTATATGTCCATTTTTATCAAAATGTCTCTCTTTGTAACATGAAGCTCTTTCCCCTTACTTGCCCAGATCTCCACACCATGATTCTCTTCCCAGTTAGGACTCTAGAGATTTCTAGAAGACCTACTACCTCTTCAATCTCCTTTGAGGAAGCAGCATGCCCGAGGAGCATGCCTGACCATACTGGTTCTGTCTGTACACCCCCAGTTTCCTCCAAACATTTCTCCGCATCACACATTTTTGTAAATCGCTAATTTTATAAAACTATGAAGACCACATTCGATGAGACACACCCAGTTAGACATGCCGGAAAATATTCGCATCTTAATAAATGGAAGATGAGGGGAAGCATTGCACTAACTTTATGCTTACCATGCTCTAATACATTTTAGAAGGGAAGGTGCCTCGGGAGCCCTGGGCTCCACTAAGACTGCTGTGAGCACTGCTGTCCTTTGAAAGGAGGGGACGGCAGAGGGATCCAGGCCAGGGAGGAGCAGAGCCACATAGCAGGTCCTGCAGAGCAGCAGCCTTCTGTGTGCACGGGGCTTTGCTGTTTGCTTTACTTCCCACCACGTGCGATTTTATTGCTTTTTGTTTTTAAAGCTGGAAGGCAAAAGGAGGAAGATACAGGTGCTTTCTGAGTCTGTAGTCAAATCTAAGTCTCCAGGGAATGACTATGGTGTTGGAGGCAGGCTACATGCCAAACTTGTGAAACGTGTGTCTTCAATACAACCCCCTCTGACCAATCTCTTACATGGTGTCATCATTATTATTACATTCTTTGTCACCTGCTTTAATTATTTTTCTCTTATTGTGATAGTTATCCTGAATAAAAAAAAACCTTAGCAGAGAAAAGGATTTAACTTACAGTTCCAGAAGGGGACAGTCCATCATGGCTCTGAAGATCTTCAATGGGACCATAAGACCAGCCTGTCAGTAAGCAGAGTAATCATTTTCCATCCACACATGAGAGAGAGACAGAGACAGAGACTAGAAATTGAGACCAAGCTATAAAACTTCAATGCCCAGCCCAGTGATGTATTTCCTCAAGCTAGGCTCTGCTTCCTAAAGGTCCCATAACTTCCCAAACAGTACCTGAGAACCAAGTATTCATATATATGAACATATGGGAAAGGTTTCTTCCTTAAATCACAGTGCATGCTATTGTCTGTGCATGCATTGAGACAAAAATAGAAAATCAAATACTAACCAAAAATGAAAAGCATCCTCTACACTTGGTGCCTTTTGAATTCTTATATTTATTAAACACACCAAGATCCTTTTGGTCAAAACAAAATATATTTAATTAGTAAGGAAGGGGTGAATTTGAATTTGCCTAGATTGTAAGAATGCTTCAGAGGGAATGCTAGAGAAGCTCAAAGGATGTCTGATGATTTATCAAGGGACAGCACGTCATTTAAAATCTCCCTGTCTGTATATGCATGTATATGTATGTATATATATATATATGTGTGTATGTGTGTATTGTATGTATATATTAGCTATTGTCATGTATCTATTATCCAACATTCTGTCTATCTCCCTGTCTTCCTGTGTATTTACCTATCTATTGCCATGTTTGAATCAGTAGTTTGAAGGCAGCTAAAATCATTAATGATAAATAATTGAAATACTGAGTTAAGAGAGTTTGAACACCTGAATGCTTCAAGTTACAACAACACGTGAAATTTTGTTCTCCTGTGACAGGGTGCCCAAAAGACACTTATGGTCCAAACTGCCAAGAGACATGTAAGTGCCAGAATGGGGGTCAATGTGAAAGTACACTTGGCACCTGTACCTGTCCTCCTGGCTTCGTTGGAGCAGACTGCAGTCAAAGTAAGCGATTTGTGCCTGGCCTTTCAGGTAGTGTCCTTGTGTAGTTTATGTTGGCTTTGAACTTGTGGCCACCTTACTGACTCACCCTGTACTTATGGGAAAGATAGGATAGCTATTCCAGTGTCCAAAGGGTGCAGCAAAATACTAAAGCATAGTTATTAAGACTGCAGTTATGAGAGTGAACGGTGGCGTAATACTTTACTTGGGGATTTATTATAGGGACAGCAAATACAAACTGATCTAAATCCTAGGTTGAGGACTAATGACATCAGATTTGGGTTCAGAGTTGAAGTCATCATAAGAACCAAAATAAATATTTTTGCAATAAACATTTCTACCCCAAAACACTGTACTCGAGTCAGGACTCAAAAAACGTGTTAGGCAAGGTCAGCATAAGAATTTTTGTTTTCACATTGTTAATCTTGCCCAAAATTCCAGAATTTTATCTATACTCAGCAAGTTTATGTCTCAATAATAAGTAGTTTCTCTATTCCTCAAAAGGGAAATAGTGCATTAAGCACAAATACCTTAATTGTACATTGAAAGACTTATCAGTATTAAGTGTAAGGGAGAGAAAGTTGAAGATACCTTTAAAATGCACATGCTTGGAGCCTCTGAGTTTGTAACTGGAGAATGTGTCTCTTCTGTCATCAGACCCACCAGTTCTAAGTAACTGGGTGGTTTCTACTTCCACCAAATAACTAGCTGAACACATGCCCTCTGATGCCTCTGGCCCAGGTGATGACGATCATGTCACCCTTGTGTCTGAACTCTGGATCACTAATGATCTTTTCAGAAGACAGAGGAGGTAGTGAGAACAGACTGACAGAGAGAGAGGGGGGTTGGAAGCTGGGTTCAAATATCTAGTTTTTAGGCAAAGGACTTGAGATTGGGTTATTCACTTTTGGGTCAGTCATTAAAATTATACCATCATCAGTGATCATTAACTTCACAATTCCAAGAGAGAAGAGGCATTAGCATGGATTGAAATTAAAAGTAGATGAACTGCAATAACTTTAATTCTCACTCATGTGTGTGCATGCATGTGCAGTTTCACATGGACATATATACACAAATACACATCTATATACATGCACACATAAACATACACACAAAGATACATATATACACAGGTACCACAAATATGCATACAAAATACACACACGAAACCATGCACACATCCACAGATGCCCAAATATACATACATACAGAACACCATACACATATATGCATACACACATGCATACACAGATAGAAAAACATATGCATTCATACATATATGCATATACACATATACATATACACATACAAACATATACAAGTACAAATAGATATATATACATATACGCATATACCATTCATAGACAGACACATATTCATTCATGCATGTGCACACACACACACATACACACTCAGACACATGCATGCAAACTAGCCCTTCATTTAAAGTCTTGCTGGAAGAGGAGTATCAAAGTTTCTGTTAATTCAGGCCATTAAGCTGCTGTAAGCTGAAGATGCTTTGCTTGCCTGTGCTTCCCAGGAAAGTGGCTGCTGCCTCTGACTTACATAAACACAATGTTCTCTGTTAATTGTCCTGTGACAGCAGCCCCCAGTACTGATCAGAAAAAGTTAGTAGGACAAAGTCTCAAATCCAAAGAACTGATGATTGATACCTACTGGATAGTGCCTGTGTTCCCAGCTGCCAAGTGATCTTTGAGGGAAAGCCATCCCATAAACACTTCCTGAGGAAGGTTCTGGCTGGCTCCTTTATGTTCATTCTTCAAAGATAGTAACTGGGAGAAATGTCCCCATGCAAGAGCGTGTTCAAAGGCTATGGTTCCTGAACACTGGGAACATGTTGTCTTAAGAAAGCTGTGATCTTGCAGGAGCCATTTTCCTTGCCTTGACAGATTGGTAGGTTAGAGCCAAGTATGCAGCCTGCCTCTGGCAAGGCCAAGTGTTTTTCTTGCTTATCTTCACACTGTTACCACGTGGCCATCTCAGCTGATTCTTACAGTTGTTTCTTTTATCTTTGTGTGTTATCTGTTTTCAGCATTCATCTCAGTTCATTTTTGGAACAATACAAAATAGATCAGTAAGTCCAAAGACATAGAGAAATATTTAAAAATATGAGTGTTGTGGATCTTATGTTGAGGTTAGAAGTATAAAGTAAGATTCCAGAAAGGACTTAAGAGAAAAATATATTTAATATTGCAAAACCCTTATGTGTGTACTGAAAGTACAAGTACACATACATATGTATACACATATGCACATGCACACACAATGCATATATACACATACATACTCATACACACAGGCACAGAAATAGACGTATATACATACTCACATTCTCTTTCACACACACAAACTCAGAGTATGTGTATGTGTATGTGTTTGTGATGTGGGTGTAGGCATGCATGCCCACATGTACCTTTATTTAAAGCAAGACTGGAAGCTGTTTTTTTGTTTTGTTTTGTTTTGTGTTTTAATAATTTATTTTTATTTTATGTGCATTGGTGTTTTTGCCTGCATCTATATCCATGTGGGGGTGTCAAATCCTCTGGAACTGGAGTTACAAACAGTTGTGAGCTGCCATGTGGTTACTGGGAATGGAACTCAGATCCTCTGGAAGAGCAGACAGTGCTCTTAACCACTGCACCATCTCTCCAGCCCAGAAGCTGTTGCTTTTAATTTGCAAATGAAATCTACCAGATATGAGTTTTGAAACTAGATGTAGGCTTACATATTCCACGTTCCAGCCGAAACTGTTCTAAGAAAGCAACAGCTTGCAGCTTCCTACTTAGTTTTTAAAGTAGCGTTTTAGGTTGAAAATTAAACTGTAGGGAAGTCAGCAAGATACTGGATTAGGAGAAAGGACCATACATTGACAAGTGTCTAAAAGTCTTGAGTGACAGATGTTCAATAAGCAAAATAAGTTTTGTATGTCTTTATTTTGATCTTCCGTCCAGCTTGTCCTGAAGGTCATTATGGACAGGATTGTGTCCAACGGTGTTTCTGTGGCTTAGGAAAGTGTGACCCAGTGACAGGAAGGTGTCACTGTCCACCCGGCCTGATGGGATCCAGGTGTCGGCAAGGTAACAAAGGCTGCTAAAGATTCACCTTACTAGTCCAAGCAATAAACATGCTGAACTGGGACCACATGTCTGGTGCTCGAACTGTGGCATGATTTACCATGCTTCTTTAAGATGAGGTTTTAATCACAGGGCAGCATGCTTGCCTGTCGCACTGCTGAGGCAGTAGCCTCTTGGAAGGCTGCAGAAATTGATATGAGGGGGCTGAGAGATGGTTAAGAGCACTGACTGTTCTTCCAGAGGTCCTGAGTTCAATTCCCAGCAACCACGTGGTGGCTCACAACCATCTTTAATGAGATCTTCTGGCCTTCAGGGATACACATAGGCAGATGCTGTATACATAATTAATAAATAAACCTTTAAAAAAAGAAATTGATATGAAAATGACTTATGCATACTCTTAGGACGAGCAATTTAGGCAGCAGGGACCACTCTTGGAAAACTTTCTAAAGCATGCTAGAGAACTTAAATTATAAGACGAAAGAATTCGACATACTCTTCAACCTACAGAGGCCCGCTGTAAGAAAAACAGGAGACAAACATGCAAATACAGTCTGTGTTGAAAACTACAGCCTTGATTCTCTGAAGTCTTAACATTGATTATTATCATAATTAAAATTTTAAACATGGAAGAACTATCAGATCTTAAGGGCAAGCAGCTATAGTGAGAGGGCTGGCCATGGCTCTCAGCTGTGACATCTGAGCTAACAGTGTCCCTTGCTGTTCACAGAGGGAGAAAACTGTAATTATGTATGGGTCAGGGCTGTGTAACAGGCAGGCTGTGGGAACAAACTTATTCTCCCTGGACATCATATGGTACAGAAAAGACAGGAAATAAACAAATATAGGATACGTGCAGCTTGGTACAGACCGGAACAAGCTGGAATCTATAAATGGTGGCTAAACAGTCACAAACATATGCATTTGTATACACAAATAAACATACAAAAACACATACATAATGTGAACTCATACACATTTGCAGGCATGGGAGCACAAATACCATATAAACACACAGACAACACAAATACTATACACTTGTACATACTTACACAGATACATATGTACACATTGCATTTCCCACAACTTGTACATATGAGTGTCATTCTAGACAAAGAAAACTTCCAGATTGTTGGTACTAGTTTTTCAGCCCTGAAGCCACACTAGCCCTAAATAAAATAGCTGGTGAAGAACTATAGAAATAATCCCTGAAAGATCTCCTGAGTAAATTGGGAGCGTGGAGGTCACGGGAGAGGGTAGAAGAGGTGGGGGGAGGAAGGGAAGGGAGCAGAGAAAACTGTATAGCTCAATAAAAACAATTTAAAAAAACTAGCCAGCACAGTATTACAGTATTCTTGTTTAAGAAAGAGACACACTGGGAGGGGGGGATCTGGAAAGAGTTGTAGGATAAGTATAATATTTTATTAAAAAAGATTAGGTAATTTCTTATTAATAAAATTTAAATATTCCCCCAAAAGAAAACAGCTGGTTCATAAAGTTAGTCAATGAATATATCCCCCACTTTAGAAACAAACAAACAAAAAAAAAAACAAAGTAGATGGAGTTCTGTTTACCTTTTAGTGTTGATTCTGCAGGAAGGAAGATGAACCTGAAAGGCAAAACACACGAAACTAGACCATGAAGGTTTTACTTTAGACCACAGGAAAGTATTAGCCAGATTTTCTCCCAGCATTCCAAGGGCCTGATGAACGAGTGTTTCCTACAAAACATGATGGTAAGGCAGAGATGCAAGGGTTCGTAGAATAAATCACGAAACAACACAAGAGAGTGGACAGTAAAGTGAAAAGCTCAGAAAACAATGAAAATTAAACTAAGACCCCGCATCATGCAAATGAAGGCCACATTAACAGCAGGGCCTGGGAGGACAGAGGGGCTCATCTGCGCTGGCACAGGCGTGGAGCATGTTATGAAAGGGAGGGAAATGGGAGAGCGGCGTGGAAATAATGGAGGGAGATATGGAAAAAATGGGAAAGAGAAAAATGAGCAAATATATGACTCAGAAATGAAAAAGTTTGACTAAAACCTCCTGTCCTCGGAACTCTGCTAAGGATAAGAGGGAATTCTGAAGCCACTGTGAGGGTGAGTGTGACTGTCTGGAGTTTTGTGCCTCACAGCAGGACACAATGCTAGCACATGATTAATCAATGTGTATTCATATCTTGATGAAAAAATGTGATCTAAGTATTTTATTCACAGTTAAGCTGTTTTTCAAATATAGCATCGTGGTAAATCAGCAGCTATCTTTTGAGATAAAATGTTCCTGGAAAATGATATTTTTAAATTTCTTAAGGGACAGCTAAAAGATAAATCTGAGAAACGAAATAAATAATAAAAAACATAAAAAATATAGTAACAGAACAATTAATAACATTAAATTCAGTTTAGTTCTTGCCAAGTTTAAAACACAGCCATTATGGTGATGCAGATAGATGTTAGAAATTATGACAATATGGAGATTTCATCAAATATGAATGATCCATAAATTGAAAGAACAAAGTGAAAGAAGTCAAGTCTACTGGCCGTCCTTCATGGAAGCTTACAGGGTAGATGGTACCAAACTCTATTAGCACATGTGGTGTAAGCCTGACAACTCAAATATTTTAAGGGTTTCATCGAAAAATCCAGAATTTTGAATGTTGTAACTGAAAATATAAGACAGATTTTGTTTTGGTTTTGGCTTTGTTTGTTTGTTTTTATTTGTTTTTCAAGACAAGCTTTCTCTGTGTAACCCTGGCTGTCCTAGAACTCACTCTAGACCAGGCTAGCCTCAAACTCACAGAGATCCACCTGCCTCTGCCTCCTGAGTGCTGGGATTAAAGGTGTGTGTCACCACTGCCTGGCTAAGGCTAAGTTTTATCCAACTAAAATTGGGAGAAAAGAAAAATAAAATAATCTTAATTATATCACCATCAATACTGGCGAGCCGGCATAATAAAGTCAGTTCCATGTTATTTAACAACACAGCCCTTTCTAAACATTCTCCAGACTATAGGACTCTATTTCGCAGTGATGACACACGCTCACTTCTCTGTAAGGTACAGAAAAAGAAATTAACCAAAACATGACTCATAAGTGAATCTTAAATCATGGGTTTCACAGAAGTAGAAAATACAATAATTACCAGGGACTGGGGTGGTTGTAGCTAGAATAAAAGAAGAAGGGTTTCATATTAGTCATAGGGCACAAGCTTATGGGTAGGTGTAAGGACTAATTTTTAGAGGTCCTTTACATGGTAGGTAAATACACTGATTGATGATAGACACCATTTTTGAGCAACATAAAGAGAGTAGGTATTGTGTGCTATGGCCAAAATGAAGCAACTAGGGGAGGATTTATTTACATACTTCAACCATCATGGTTTACATAGTACGTGATGATTTCAATGAGAATTGTCTCCTATAGGCTCTAGGGTTTAGACACTTGGTCCTCAGTAGGCAACATTGTTAGGGGGTGGTTTAGAAAGACTGGTCTTATTGATGGAAGGATGTCGCTGAAGGTGGGCTTTGGGAACTTAAATATTGCCTCACTTCCAATTTTATCTCCCAGGCTCCTGCTCCTGCCCCAATGCACAAGGCTTGCTGACATGCCTCTGTTGCATTCAGCTGGACTCATCCCTTTGAAACTGTAGGTCAAAATAAACCCTTTTTCCATAGGCTGCTTTTGATTATAGTGTTTGATCATAGCAACAGAGAGCTACACAATAACAATTTGCAATTGTAAGTTGTACCTCTTAATTTAATAATAGTACCTAGAGAGGATGATAGATGGAGATAGAAGATAGAAAGATAGGTAGATAGATAGATAGATAGATAGATAGATAGATAGAT
>LOEQ01009889.1:24487-40769 GCA_001685075.1 Bramus lutescens | reverse complement strand
GCCTCTGCCTCCTGAGTGCTGGGATTAAAGGCATGCGCCACCACTGCCCGGCAATATAGTCATATTTCCAGCTGAAGTTATGTGATCTCACATTTGCTGCCTTGAAGCCAATAACCGACATCAGTCACCATTTTTTGGCTTTCATTACCTGTCACTTACTGAAATCTTTCCTGAGTAACCGGGCATTTCTCTCTCACTGAGGTAGGTACTATGAACAGTACAACCCGATGAGACAAGTCTCTAAAAGAAAGACAGGAATGTGATGGCATAGGCAGAAACTTGAGGACCCAAGCAGATAGTATTTGAAAATAACAGAAAAGCCATGTCAGGCATGATCGGTCTCCACACATCAGGCAGCATATCCTATGAATGACAGAAACACATCTGTCTCGATTTATAAACATGCAAAACTATTTTCAGATAAGATTATTCCCCCCCCTCCACCCTGTCCCATTCTCTCCTTACTTCCTCTGGACATTATTAGATCAGTAGCCCAGGCTAGTCTCCAACTTGTGGTCCTCCTGTCTCTGCATCTCTGAGTGCTCTGTCCCACTGAGCCGAATGTGAATGAGATGAGCTCCCATAGGCATAGTGCCCTTTGGTGGCCTGTGGTGGGCGTGTTCTATTGATGCTGCTGCTACTGTGAGAACATGGCCTCTCGCCTCCTCCCTTTCTGAAATGTCCACTCCAATCAATTCTGATGAGCACATAATCATCACCCCAGGTCTTTCCAAAGTTAACTTAGACTATTGGCATCCGAAAAGCTCAAGATTGCCTCCTGCCAAACGTCAGGGTGCTTGTGCACACTGTGGGTGGCATGTGCGCTCTTTATTAAATAGTTTCCATTTAGCAGGCAATGAGATGGAAAACTCACTTCCCTACAGAAGTGCCTTCCCAGCAGACACTCTTCACAGGAGAGGGGGTGACAGTGTGTCTGAAGGAAGTCTTCACACGGTGCTCAGTCTGAAACAAGTTCAGAAAAGCTGCAAAGCGAAGCTTCCATATTGAAAAGCTAAAGTGAGAACCATTATCCTTCATAAACCACTACCGTGACTTTCTTCAGCATGGTGACATATGCCTCCCTGGAATTTTCAGGGAATGTCTGAGGCCTCAGCTCTATGGCTGGTACTTTGTCATTCACTGTAGAAGACTGGGAAAGACAGCACTGACCAGGAATAAGATTAGGAGTCATGCAATAAAGTTGTTAGGTGTTGCTCTTAGAAATACAAGCACCAGTGTGAAGACGATGCAGCATAAAAGAAAAAAAAACATAAAGACAAGTGGCACAGCCTGNCTGAACACGTGGACGTGGGCTGTGTGGTAGTATGACTTGCCACATTTCACGGGCAAGGCTCTGGGTTTGACCTCTAGCACCACCCAAAAAGAAGCAAAGACTCCTGTGAAATCTCTCCAAATGAATAATGTTACCGCCTAGCAGGACGCAGTGTATTCACTGAAGTAAGATCTTTGTCTCAACTTAAAAAACAAAAACATAAACGACATGTAAGAATTACCCACACGAGCACTTACTACACGTAGGACCTTGGGAAAAACAAGCAACAAACAAAAATTTATGAGTTAAGCAAGGATATGAAGAAGGGTTCATTTGTGTTCATGGTTGTACTATTTCCATTTCCCCCTATGAAACAAAAGAGAAGGCAACTAAGTTCATTGACCTCACGTTAGAGTCATTCAGCAGTATTTCCTCAGCAGTGCGGCTGGAACAGTGTTTCCGTAGGGGAGCAAGATGGCCCTCAAGTGCTTCTCAGGAGATCCTGGCTGACCCAGATACTTCTCTGATGGCCTCCATTCTTGGAAAATACTTTCTTTTCACTATTTCAATTGCTATTTTAATAGAATATTGTATGTCTTAGAGCTGGTATGTGTTTTCCAGGAGAGAGCTCAATTCAACCAGCTATTGTTATTATGGAAACCTGCTGCATCCCAGCCACTGTTCACAGCTCTGAGGCAGACTCAGAACCCGAGTCTCCCCATGATAAACTTTCTTCTCAAGTTGTCTGCTGGGGACTAGAGTCCCAGGGCACTGGACTCACAGAGCACAGTGAACTTTACTCTTTGTAAAGCAAGTATTCTTCAGCCATCAGGAGTTCCTCTCAGAGTACACATACCTTCTTGAGACATTATCAGCTATATGACAAAAGGGAAATTTAGTCCTTGCTTCAGATTTTAAAAGCAAATATTACACAAACCATACCAAACAAAAACCTTAAAAATAATAAGTTGGGGACTCAGGTCTAGTCACCGGAGATTAAGATAATGTTAATCTCCTTAAGATGAATTGCTTCCCAAGACAATGTGAATAACACAGAAAGAATAGACTCAATGGTACCCACTGAGGTGGGAAAAATGGAACAGGTGGCCTACAGTATATGCAGCCCTTTTGCTGATCCTAAACAGGGCCAGGAGACTGCTGGAAAGTCTGAAGAAACCCAGCTCTTCTGTAATGCAGTCCAAAGAGTTCCCAGCCTGAGTTAGGAATGAAGGGATCCCACGTGCAACCTGGTACCTGACATGGATGCTCTAGGTGATATTAAAATGCAGTTTCCTGTTGAAAGTCCGTGACAACCTTCAGACTTCAGCCAGCGATGTCATCAGTGACAGGAGCTGCATCTTCAGAGATTAGTCTTCCCTTCACTCAAAGCATCGTCAGAAGGCATGCTAATACAGTTTTGAACACATAATTTAAAATAATTAGTTATGCCTGGCAAAAGTCTTTACAGAAATGCTGGAAGAGAAAAGGTATTTCCTTAATATTACTTTTAAAGACATCAATTCAAACCTAATTCTTTCATTAAAATTAATACTGAAATATATTAGGAATAGATAAAAGTGTCCTTTTTCACTATCAATATTTACCATTATCTAAGAAATGTCTCTTAATTAGGTAAGGTAAAGGTACAAATATTTAAAATAAAGTATTATAATTATTTGCATATTACTTGATTATCTGGAAATAAACAAGAGTAGCAACATTTATTATCACAACACTGACTAAACAGACTTTATATAGTCTAGTAATCAATAGTATTCTAATAATCAGCATATAACATAATACATGATATAATGCAGTAAAATAATTTAGCAACATTGATTCAAAATATGGAAAACCGAATTTACCAATAATTGTGAGGATTACAAAAAAAAGCACTAATCTTCTACTAAATAATATAAGACTTGGCTAAATTGATTTGCTAACCCTGAAGGGGAACTATTTTTAAAAACTAGAGCAGATGGAATGGTAATTGATTTTGTACAAATATATCTTCTAGATGGCAGAAGACACGCTGGCTAACAGGGGAAGCGAGTGATACTTAGCAGCTGGCAGCACTCAACTAAACTGTAGAAAGGCCTTACCCAAGAGCAGCCGAACCAGATGACACCCACAAGCAGCCATTGGGTGCCCGCTTGGACAATGGGCTNCCACAAGCAGCCATTGGGTGCCTGCTTGGACAATGGGCTGGAGGAGCTGCGGGGAGGGCGGAGTTACACACGTTCTTCTACCGGTGTGAAATAGATCGGCCCAGCTTGTCGGGAGGCACTTTGCTAATACATGATGACGCTGAAAGATATGCCTCCTTTCACTCAGAGATTCAGCTTCTCTAGTTTGTCCTAAAGGAAATACCTGCACATATTCACATGATATAGATTGAAGGAAGTTTCTTCTTGCTTGGAGCGAAAAGAGTAACACAACACTAAAAATAAAGACCTATCAAAAGGAGAATAATTGATTCATGTATGCACAATGAGACCAACTGCTAGTGCACACATTAAACACAATGGTCCATAATCCGGATCTGGAAAGGTGTGTCTGATAAAGAGTCAGGGTAAAAGAAGACCAAGAGCACAGAAGAGCAAAAATCAAGTCACGGAAAACTTTGGAAGGAAATTATTTTCAAATAGGAACACTCCTCGGTGTGTAAACCTGTAACCGGCCTTCTCGCATCCAGACTGTGAGTTAAAGTCTTCTATGTTTTCTGACATTTCTACAGTGAGGCCATACACATGTGCATATGCTTCAACATGAACTGAAAATGGAGGTTAAAACAACATCTCTCCTCGTATCAGAGAAACTCTAAGATGAGCTGGCGAGCATAATTTTTGCTATAAAGAAAAGGCTCCCCAGCAACTCAGATGTTTATAATCATGCTGCTAGGTCTGGAGCAACTGAACCTCTTTCCCAGACAGCCATATTTCTAGGTGGGAATCCATGCTGCTGAGTTTGAAAAGGATGGAGATAATGAGAATCACCCTGTCTAGAGCCCGGGTGCTCTGCCCCACAGCTATGAACACCCATCCACAGGCAGCTAGAGCTCAGAAGGGCTCACTTGAGAAACACAATGCTTGTTTTCCTACGTGCAGCAGAAACGGGTGCAGCCACTGGAGAGCTGACGGTGTGTTCTAAAGCTAAATAGAATTATGCCCAGAGTGCCCCACCCACATCCCCAGCCTCTGCGCCTGGATTACCCAATGGAAATGAGTGCTTGCATATATGAGGAAGTCAGCATGGTGTTGTATGGGAGTTTATAACAATCAAGAACAGGAAACAACCTAGATACCCATCGAAACAGAATTGTGGCACACTGCACAGCAATTACTATAAAGGACCAAACTATACATAATCCCGTCAGAGATGTAAGTCTGAGTGAAAGAAATCGGTCATAAAAACATCACTAGTGATTTTGTTTGTATTAAACATGAAGACACACTGAAAGCCAGAATCATTATGGGTTTAGGAATGGAACAATAGCCTTAGGTGGCCTGCTAAACATTTCATAATGATATGAGTGCATTTCATAATGATTTGAGTGCAATTATATGGATAAACACACATGAAAAAATTGGCTGGGTCTCATGCATAGAGGTTTTTTAAATTTTACTTTTTCCTTAATTATGAAGTTATTTTAGAAGTAACTAAAAATAACAAGCCAGTCTTTCCAGGAAGAAAAGAATGAGGTCAACCCAGCAAGCTGAAAGTACCTCTGTGGTGAGGACTGAACACACCACACACTCCCAGGCAATGAGAAGCAGACCACGTCATCTGCACACACTTAATTATTACAACTGCCCAGCAGTCATTTATAGAAATGGCTCATAAATATTGAAAAGCACTCCCTGGGAACATTTCCAAAGGTCTTTTAATACCTTCCAGTTGAGGTACAAGGGTGTGACATCTCAAGACCACGATCTTGACACTGAACTAATTGAAAAGTCCTGTGAAAGATGAATCTTAACAAGAAATCTGTCATTGCCTGGTCCCTTCTCTTGCTCTACATTCCTTTATTTTAGACACACTGTTTCCACTCTGCCAAAATTAGTCACTTGCCATGGAGCACCTATCCAGGACTTCTCAGTCTGCCATCCTCATGATTGACCTCCTCCACCTGGGGCTCTCAAGCTTCTTTCTACTGTTCGAACAGTCTCAAACCTCATCTGTGAGGGAGAATAGAAGGGAATGTGCAATGTCTCAGGATAAGAATGAGGCATGTTGAGGGGAGGGGAGGCAGGGTATGGGCTAACCAAAACTAAGAAAGTATAAAAGCTTGCAAGCTAATTCTCTGTCTCTCTCTGTCTCTGTCTTTCCCTCTCCCTCCCTCCTACCCTCCCTNCCAGTGCTAAAGGAGTTTAAGCAGAGGTAACTCGGCTGAGGTTATTAGATAAAAATCTCAGTTCTGAGTGTGGGATACCTGCCTATCATTCGCTGGTCAAGAAAGCTCCAGAGACAACGGAAACAACAGCTCTTGCCGTTGCTCTTGCTGCTCTAGGTTACCTACCATTGCTAGATACCAAGACACCAGCTTCTGAAGTTACAACGCTTTGGTGGGAAGACATAGAAACCTGGCTGGAACTGATCTGGGAACTTCTTCTGTACTAGGTAGCTTTCGTATGTCTGGACAGTGCTATGCAGGCCATTGTGGAAGAAATTTATTCATAAACTTCCCTAGTGGTCACTACCTGCTATAATGCTGACCTACCAGGCAAGCGACTGGTAAAATAATGTGTGATTGCTTTGACTTTATATTTGAGTACTGCTTGACAGGAGAGAATTCATGCCTGGCACAGTGAACCTTGTCAGAATTCAATGGCTGGGGAATCCACAGATCTTGAAGAGAACCTAAAACTACTCTGGTGATAAATGGCCATTTTGTCAAACTGGTTCCTAAATATTTATATTTACACCCCTAGATTATTGCTGCTCTCAACCCCAGTCAGAGAAGACTCTTTTTGCAATAGTCAACAGTCAACATAGAGACTCTTGTCTGGCCAAAGTGCCTAGAACAAATGATTACAGAGTGTTGTGAAATGCTCTCTTCTGGACAGGATATAACCTTGTACCGAACCCACAGCAGCTACAGTTATCTGCACAATTACCAAGGTCAATCTGTTCAAAATTCCAGCGCAAATGTAGGCAAGAGACTTGGCGACTGAAGGCTGCTTGAGATTGCTCATGTTTAGGGGGAAAGTTCTGATTCAGTGAGGCTTAAATAAAAAATAAGGATGATGACATCAATGTAGAAGGAGAAAGTACTGTGAAAATCCCAGGGTAATGGGGGGTGGCAAATATGATCAAGACACATTGTACATGCATAGAATTGCCAAAGCACAAAAGAAATCTAAAAATGTAAAGTTCTCATAGTTTTGAACATCATAATTCGTTCATTTTACCCTTCTCTACTGAGATGTGTGGCTTTATACTGGTTCTGGGTCCTGAACTCAGGTCCTACTACTTTCACTGCAAGTGCTTTCCTCATTAAACCACCCCCACAGCCCTGGCTTATTTATTTCTAACACTGCCCTGGATGCCCCATGGCTCCATCCTCCTAGTAATGGGAAGGACATGATTGAGTGGTTCACGAGGTTTGTGATGATTTTGTCTGATTTCTCCTTGGTACGTGTGCATTCAATGCTGAATCCTTTCTGAGATGCTGACCCCCCAGAGGACTTTTCGCGTAGATTATGGCTCTCCTAATGAGATGCTTCTCCGTGTCTGTTTCCTTCCATTTCCACGCAGCATTTGTGGCTTGGAGTGGGGCAGTAGAAACAACACTAGTAGGACTTGGTGTTGAGTAATGGAGTGGTTCTGGGATTGCTGGGTGTCATTTGCTTCTTTAGGTATCTCTGATGAGTTGATCTATCTCTGCGAGCTTGCTTGAGGCATGGCCTGTACCCTGTCTTCTTTACCGTATTCAGTTTCACAGCTGAGAGGTTTTAGCTAAGGTTTTAAGTGAGCCCTGGTAGTCTCAGCTGCTCCTTGTTCTTGTTAGTATTATATGTGCCTCTGATGTCATTCAGGCCTAGACTCGGAGGTTCTTCCTAGAATCTCTGCCTCCCTCCCATCTTAGCAGGCTCCACACAGTGTCACTGGACTTCACTTACCCTCTTTATTGTCACCCTCCAGGGACTGAGAAAGAGTTTAGAATCTAAACTCAAACCCCAAAGCAGTGGTCCTTCTCTTTGGTGTGTAACAAAAAGGAAGACCAAAAACATGGGCTCGGCCTTCAGAATCTAGACTTAGAGTGCCTAAGTTTGTAGTATGGCCCAGCGATTTGCATTTTAAAAGTTTTCCTAGGTTCAGCTGATGCTCCTCCTGAAACTGCTGTCAGCCTTTGATGTACAGTGGCACCAGACAGAGCCTGGTTTGGGAAAAATGAAAATTCACAGCTTCAGTTTTACTCTGATATGCCCTATATAGATGATTAGAACTGTATGATATCATTGTGGTCTGAACTCCATAAAACTAAAGAGTTTTCAATCACACAGTCATTTTAGTAGATGCAGAAAAGGCCTTTGGTGAAGTCCAACATACTGTTGTGATAAAAGTCCAAAATAAACTAGAAATTAAAGAAGTGTGCCACATTAAAGACTATTTGCAATAAACCCATAGCTGGTATTACAATAAATTGGGGTGTGTGTGTCAAAATATTCCCGTTAAAATCAGGAATGAAACAAGGTTGTTCACTCTCTCCACTCTTCACCAATATTGTGCTTAAGTCTTAGCTAGAGCAATAAGACATGGAAAGGAAACAAAAAAAATGCCAAAAAGAAAAGAAACAAAATTATTGCTACTTGAGGATGGTATGATTCCACACCTGAGAGGCCCTGAAGACCCCACTAGGAAACACTTAGAACAGTTGGGTGTGGTCAGAACAGTGGTAGGGTACAAATCAACATGCGAAAGTCCCTTCATACCAATAATAAATATGCCAAAAAAGAAACTGGGAAAAAATAAAACATAGCATTCATAATAACTTAAACGAAACCCTAAGCATATACCTAGTCGATGAAGCAGAAAACCTCTAGTAAAAACTGTAAAATGCTGAGGAAAGAAATTACAGATGGTCCAAGAGGATGTGAAGACTTCCTGCATTAATGAATAGAATCAATATTATGAAAATTGCTATATTACCAGGCACAAACTAAATGCAATCTTCCATTTAAATTCTAATTTCATTATTCAGAGACCTAGAGAAATTCTGAAATACAGATAGAAGAAGAAAAGGCTACAAATAGCCAAATCAGTCTTGAGCAGAAGCAGCTGTGCTGGGGCAATCAGCGTCTCTGACTTCAAACTATCTACTACAGAGCCACAGTAACAAAACCAGCACAACGCTAGTACAGAAACAGACATGTAGACCAATGAAACAGCAGAAGAATAAGAAAGAAACACGCACAGCAATAGACACACCATTCTGACAGAGATCGTAAATACACATGGAAGAAAGTACAGCGTCTTCAGCAAATCATGTTTGGAAACAGGTGGCCAATATACAGAGTGATGAAATTGGGTTACTGTCTCCTAGCTCATCCAAAACCAAATTCGAAGTGGATCCAAGACCTTTATTTTAGACCTGAAATTCTTAGAGGGAAATACTTTAACATACAGACCAAGGACATTCTGTAAAAGACTCTCATGCCTTGGGAAATCAGACTACAAACTTCCAAACAGAAGTGCATGAAGTTAAAAAGCTTTGCAGAGCAAAGAGAATAGCTGCCTCAAGAGAAAACCTTCGAAATGGGAGAAAATTCTTGGCAACTGTTCACTTGGTAACTGCAAGAGGAGCAATGTGAAGAATATATAAAACACATAACAAAGTAAACACAAAAGAGTCCAGCCCGCTCAATTAATAAAATTCAGGTATTGATGAAAATAGGATGTGAAATTAAAAGTGGGAGGCGGAGGAAAAAAGAAAAAGTCTAGTAAGTGTGGGGGTTAGAAAAGGGCTAAGACAGAGGGCTGGAATAAATCGGATCAGAATGCATTAGAAGCATAAGAAATTGTAAAAGAATGAATACAAATATTTAAAAAATAGGCTGGTGTTCTCAAAGCTTGAAGTTCAAATACCCAATCAACATGTGAAAAAAAGGTCTAACATTCTTAGCCATCAAGGATTGCACATTAAAATGATAATGACATTCCATTTCACCCTACTCAGATGGAATCATTAAAATACAGATAACAAATGCTGGCCAGAGCGTGCTTGGCTGCATGACCAAAGCGGCTGAAAGAGCAGAGGGTTTCTTTTGGCTGCAGTATGAGGTGCAGTCCATCACGGAAGGAAAGCCGTGAAGGCACAGCTTGAGGCAGGTCGTCACATTGCACCTGCAGTCAGGAAGCAGCGAGATGCAAGTCTATGCTCACCTGGCTTCCTCTGTCTTGTGTAGGCTGGAGACCAAGCCCCGAAAATGATGCCACCCACTTTTAGGATTATAGTCCCAGCTCAACTAATCGAATCAAGATAGTTTCTCACAAATATCCCCACTGGCCTGTCTCCTAGGTGACTCTAATCAGTATTAGCCGTCACGGTGGGAATGTGAACTTATACAGCCTCTACGAAAACCAATACAGTGTAGAGGTTGTTAGCCTAAACAATGAAACTGTCAGATGACCCAGCTATACTTCTTCTCAGTATATACCTGAAGGACAATACTTTGGACACACCTATATTTATTGTTACATTATTCATAGCAGCCAAGTTGTAGAATCAGCCTAGATGCCCATGAACCAATGTATGGATTTTAAAAAGTCAATGTATAAAAAAATTAATGTATACATGCATACAATGTATAAACAATAGAATTTTATTCAACCATAGGGAAGAATGAAATTGTGTCATTTTCAGTACAATGGATAGAACTGGGGGAACATTGAGTTAAACTAAATAAGCCAGACTCAAAGTCAACTATCAGATGTCTTCTCTTACACGGGTTGCATTATTTTATGTACACACACACACGTGCACAAACGCATATGCGTGCACGCACACACACACACCACACACACACACACATGCACACACACACACACACCATGAAAATGGAAGTCAATCCAGGTCACTGAGGACTAGCAGGCATGGGGAGGGAAGTGAAAGGGGAAGCTGTGGTGGGTTGATTTGCTCAAAGAACGTGACACTCGGGTGGAAAAATGTGTCTGTGTAGCCTGTAACTACATGCAATAAATTTACACGAAGAATCCATTCCCAAATGGCCTGTTCTAGATGCTTCCTTTGTATAACAACCAATCCACTCCTCTTTGGGCTTCTTGTATTTCCCACCCTCCACCCTGCTTCCTCGCATCCTTCGATTCCTTCGTAACTTTTTGCAAATGGAATACTGGATTTCGGTTTCACACCTCTTGCAGGCACTAGTCGCTCACCCTGTACAACAAGCCAAGTAACCCAGCTGCTACAAGGAGGAAAGAAAGAAGCCCTGAGTCTAGAAATATTCAGACATTCAGAGTGTTTTCTCACTCCAAAGAGAGTCTGAATTTGGAAGAAAATTGTCTTTCTGAAAGATATTTTGATCTAAAAGTTAACTCTTTCTTTCCGAAGCTGTGGTTTTCTCTTTGGATTCCTGACGCAGCAATCTCATGTCTCTGTTCCCAGTCCCTTCATCCAGGGCAGCAGGCAACTGGAGAGCTCTGGTTACAGCTGTAGAATTGCTCATACAGCATCATTAATATTTTGCTAAATGGTTCCTGTCATGGGAAATGTTCAGCGAAGACCCCATTCTATTTCTTTCTCAGAAAAATTGCTCATCAAACGGCTTCAATTATAATGCCTGCAGTTATTATAAAATACCGAGCCAGTTTATCCTTGTTGCTAAAATACTATTTCAATTACTTAATTAAACATTAGGAAACAGAAATCCCTATGCACTGTAATCATTTTCAAATATTCGCTTTTCTGCCAATAGCTATAGTTTGTCAGGGTGTGGAGATGAAGCGAGCTGGCAAGATGATGGAAAACTTGTAATTGGCAGCACTGAGCGTTTTTCCGCTGCCAATTTCAGGGGCAGGTGCCTGGGATTTGATAAGATACGAGAAGAGAATGTGTTGCTATGATTCAGAACTTTATTGAAAGCCACTTCCTGCTATTTTAATGCTCCAGGCCCAAGTCTATTCTTGCAAAGTTTTTCGGATAGTGTTGCTGTCTCAGTGGGGCCTTCACCATACTGCATCCTTCCTAACTGGGAGAAGACAGGGAGGTGCAAAGAGGTGTAGGTCTCGACATCAATTTATGTGCAATATAATGGAGCCATTTGTGCACTTCCTTGATGGTGGAGTTTGCTGGGGACAGTTTTATTTAATATATTGAATTTTGCTAATTTTTAAAATTATCTTTAAGGATAGATCATTATGCGAAAAGTATGATGATTGGGGTGTTTCTCACATATATCATCCCACAATAGTGGTGATAGACATTTTCTAGCCTCTGTTTACTTTTGAGTTTGTTCATTAGCATTCGTTTCTGCCAGTATGAATATGAAGAAACTAGTTACACTAAGAAAGACAGATTTGGAGCAGGAGAGACGGCTAAATAGTTAAGAGTACTTGCTGCTTCTTGCAGCGGACTCCAGCTTGATTCTCGAACCCATATTGGGCAGCTCATGGCCACTTGTAACTCCAGCACCAGGTGGGTTGATATCTTCGTCTGACCTCTGAGGGTACAGAGCTCATACGTGCATCTCTCTCCACAGAAAAGACGTAACACCTAAAGTAACACAAAACTTTAAAGCAAAGCCAGCAAGTGCAGCTTCACCTCACATCCTTCCCACCCCGCACCCCGCATCAAGGGTTCCGGCCTGAGCTGTCTCTCTTCTTATTGGCTGTGTGGACTGTGCCAATGGAACAGACCCCTGCTTTTCCTGTGGCCATTCTGCCCTTCCCTTTCTATCCAGCCTAGTTTAAAACAAAATTTTAAATCCATCCTTGTAGGAGAGCATCCCTATCGCAACAAACAAGAGCTGTTCAAAAGAGAAAGATGTCATTTTCAAAGGCACCTATGCTGAGTGATTGTCTTTGGTTTGAAATTAGTGTAATGGGATAGACAGAACATTGGGCCAGAGATGATACAATTGAGGTTCCTCCCTAGCTCACACACAGACATTGTGCCTCTTAGGGCCAGTCACCTCTTTCTGGATTGCTTCTGTAAAATAAGAGCTAGGAACAGAGGATAGCTGCTTTCCTCTAGGGAGAAGATGGAACACCACAGTATTTATGCTACGGATCTGTATGAGTCTTTGGCTTACTCCCTCTAAGCTACTCAGTATCAGGCTAACACGCTCCAGCAAAAATGAGTGTGGAGCAGCCCAAAACACTGCGGCACACATGTACAGGCGTGTGCGTGCTTGTGTGACCCAGGAGTGGATTGATACGTGGCATTAATACTTACATAGTGTGTGATTTCTGGGATCTCCACTAAACACCCACCCTGTGGGCCCCACAGAAACCCAGTGTGTTCTGGATAGCTTAAAGAAACCCTCAGCTAAAGGAATGGAGGAATATGGTTCAGGCAGTCTCCAGCAGAGAACTCCTGTAAATCTCATAGTCAGACTGTTCTCATTCCTTTCCAGGAAATAAGATCAGGAGAGCTCCCAGTGCAGGCACCGTGCTTCGTGCTATATGGGTAGCAGCCGTCAGAGTTCAGCTTATATTGGATCATAAGTCACATAAATCAGTGTGTCTTCAGGTCCATCACAGCCTTCAGGCCAGAAAAAAAAAAAAAAGAGGATCCACATCTAAAGAGGTTTTTTTTCTTTTCTTTTTTTGCAAATGTTGGCACCAGCGCCCTTAGTCCCCCTTGTTGAGGAGGAGTTCGTGGTGTGTCTCCATGCCTGGGTTTGCTTCTACTCTAGGGAGAACCATCTCCCAGTGTATTAGCTTGTCATCTGCAGCCGAGAAGAGCTTCTAAAACAAGACTCTCGTGAAGCTTCAGTTGCGCCTATAATTACCCCAACCTTGTCGAATCTAATTTTAAGACCTCCATATAACATTGCAAGAAAGGAGCTGCAATACAAAGCAGCCTTTGATGAAGATGAAAAGAACCTGTATGTGCTTGGCGCCTGGTGTTTCCCACCTCTCTTCATCAGAGCAGGCACATCAGCTTTGAAATGGCCTGTGATTAATAAGCATTGGTTCCAGGGCCACAGAGACTGAAATAAGGTGAACACACATTAAAAGACTGGGGATGATAGCAGAAGGAAGGAAGTGTCAGTGGTTTAAAGGCCCATTGTAAGTGATTCCAAAGGCAAGGAAATGCCAACTGATAAACCAGTATGGAGGACCAGAGGCAATTTTATAGACACAATGATTCTCATCACCACGTGTGGTTCCTTAGATAATCATATAAGACTGGTAACTGGAGAGAAAATGTTACCTGGGGTTGATGGGTAAAAGAAAGCTTGAAACCCTATGCTTTATGGACGGAGTAGCTTAGTCTCAAGTTCTTAACAAATGTTGGACCTACTGCATTTAAGTTGGGGAGACAGTTCAAACAGATGACACCAGAGCCAAATTCTCTTGTTGCTTTCCTTTGCTTACAGTATCTTAAGTAGGAATAACAGGAGGAGGGATATATTGGGAGCTTACAATGCAACAGGACAAAGCTCCAGGCAGTTAGCGGTTTGAACTTGACTACCATTACCGTGAGGTGAGAAGCATTCTGAGATTACATGACATTTCATCATAGCTCCTGGTCCCCTTTGTCATGGGGCATTTGGGAATATTCTTTTCAGATGTGTGGCTTTTGTTTACGGTGCATTTGTTTAACTCTGGGAAGTTGTGTTACTGTGCCTGTCTAAAATGCCTGATGGTCTAATAAAGAGCTGAATGGCCAATAGCGAGGCAGGAGCAAGAGTAGGCGGGGCTGGCAGGCAGAGAGGATAAATAGATGGAGAAAACAAGGAAGAAGATAAGCAAGAAAACAGGGAGAGGAGAACCTCAGGGGTCAGCCACCCAGCTACGCAGCCAGCCATGGAGTAAGGGTGAAAGCAATATACACATAAATAGGAAAGCTAAAAACCCAGAGGGAAAAGGTAGTCTGGATAATATAAGTTAATAAAAGTGGGTAAAGAACAAGCCAATCTAAGACTGGGCATTCATAAGAATAAGCCTCTGTGGGTGATTTATTTGGGAGCTGGGTGGCGCCCCCTCCAAAAAAAAGCCGAAAGAACAAAACATCACAACAACAGGACTCCGTGGTCCCTTGACCCTTTGTGGATACAGCAGGATCACTCTCGCCCAAGAAACATGTTTGTTTCTGTTTGCCCTTCACAGCCGTCTACTGCTTGATGCTGAAATACATGATTGAAGTTCGAGCTTAGGTTTTGTTAATCATTGTATCTCCACGACGTGTAGACCACCACTCCCTCTTCACATATTAGAGAATGGGGGCCTAAATAAATAATAAATGCAACATAGAATTTTTGCTGTCAAGGAATAGTTCATGGTATGTTCTGAACATTTAGAGGTTCAAAGGGAGAAATTCTGGGGACCAAGGAAGTAGTTAAAATCTTAATCTTAATGTATAATTAATGATACATTGATCTTAATGTATAAAAATGGTATTGCATATGTTATAAGTAGAAACATAAAACAAAATATCAAAAGGCAAACATCTATGGGCAGGGAAAGGATGGTATTTACTAATTTTCTATTTCTTAAGAAAAACATATAAAATGGTAGCAAATATCAGCTGTTAGGAAAACACTGACTTGATAATAATCATGTTATTTTGAGTGAAAACTTAATAATGCTGAGAGAAATCAGAGGGGGAAAAAACCCTCTGAAATCCAGCCCATGTTTCATAGGAATCACTAAGGGGATTTCATCTGTCCTTTGGAAGAATCCCATTTCCACTCATCAGAATTGAAGCATACTATTACCAGGCATCTTGTTTCTCGGTTCCTTTCCCCAAAAATGTTTAATTTATCAACTTGTTCTCAAGATGAAGTGTGTGAGCATCAAAACTATTTGGTAATCTATTCCAGGAGTCTTGCTCAACCAAGCCAGGGGCCAAGCCTTTGTTGGACTGTCTGCTTTTAGCATCTTTCCCCAAGAGGCACTGAAAATTGGCACCACGTGCTGGATCTGTTCTAAAAAATGCTTCCTTTAAACTCCTCATGCCAAGGTTCTGACTGATAAAACACTCTCTGTCCTTTCAACACTTTGTGACAGTGAAGAAAACTTTTTGAACCCATGTAGGCGGCCACCAGCATAGAGCTCCTTAAGGGTCAGTAAAAGCCAGTGTAGCCACATTTGGCCACAGGTTTGAAACCTGTGGAAATGAGAAGAATGTTTTCTGCCTCATTACTGTAGTTAGACATTTGCTGTCTGCATTTTAGCTGCAGGGTTGATGGCATGCTTAGTTACATCACACATGGCTTAACCGGTTTATTTAATGGACAAGTTTGTTTATTGGTCGGTTCAGTGACCAGTAAAGAAAAAAAGCTAAGCCAACATAGAGGTGTGTTTTGACATAGACACTTTTCTGTCTGATATGACTAGTCAGCTCTACTAACAGCCCATGGATTAAAGCATCATTCACAAAGGACTGAAAAATAAGAGCTTACCCAACTTGACCCTTTGTTGTCTTAAATGGACTTCTTATATTTATATAATGTTTATATTACTTAATTATACTCCAATTTTATATATCTGTTCTACTTGATAAGTTGTCACAACTCTCCTCTTTGAAAGAGATGAGGAGTAGAACATTGTATAGTGTGTTTTCTATTCAAAATGAAAACTCTCATCTGTAATTATCCAGAGATGCTTAACATAGTTGGCTGAGCCAGTCATGGTGGTGCATGCCTTTAATTCCAATACTTAGGAGACAGAGGGAGGTAGATTTCTATGAGTTCAAGACCAGTCTGGATTGTAGTGATAGGGGAGTGGGCCTGTTTTTCGTCCCACAGAGGATGAGACCCTGTGGATTGCTTCTATCCCAATATGGTATGATAGACCACGCCCTCCTGAAAGGTTGCT
>LOEQ01009888.1:16850-28153 GCA_001685075.1 Bramus lutescens | reverse complement strand
TGAATACAATTTGTGTGTTGTTATTTCAGGTGTTAAGCTAGCCGTGCGGGAGCCTGGCAGGACAAAAAGCAGGCCCACTCACCTCATCACTACAAGCTAGTCCTTTTCCTTATACCCACCTTATCTTTGGCAACAGAAGCAGAAGGATACCTTAGAGAAAGAACATTGGTGGAAAGGTGGATTTACGTATCCAGAAAAATGACACTAGGCTATGCCTTACAATATATGAGCATCAATAAAGATTGTATCACTACCCTGAAATGACACCCAAAGTTTTAAATATATTCATAAGATGAGGTAAAAATTGAAGATATTTGTATGACAAATACTAATTTATATAAGAACACCAAAGCACAAGCAATATTAAAAATGAAAATTAAATGCCAAATTAGGAAGCTTCTGTGTTGCCAAAGGAACTGAGTAAAGGAACAGTGTCCAGCATGAAAGAAGTACACACATAAATCGATTTCCAAGAATCTAAAGTATAGAGGATATAAGGAACTTGAAAAACAATGGCAAAAATGCAATGAAAGAAAGAGATGGTTTTGTTGTTAAGAGCACCTTTCGCTCTTCCAGAGAATGAGTTCAGTTTACTGCACCCACACTGAACAGCTCACAGATGACTGTTAGTCCAGCTACAAGAATGTGATGTCATCTGCTAACTTTCACAGACACCTGCATAAACATGGTGCACCACACACATACACACGCAAACACAAACACATACCATATAACACCACATACCAAAATTAATCTTTTAAATGAGAATGATTATTATATTGTATAATTATGTAATTATAGTATAATTTCAAAAATAAAAGAACAAATAAAAAAGAACACACCCAAAGCTGATGATCCCTTCTTAAACTGAAATCAAAACCACAGTGGAATCACATCTAACCCCATCATCCCCCATGGGTATTATTAAAAAGACAAAACAAAATACTCTGGAAAAATGGTTAATAAATAGGTAAAATCATACTTGGTGAGTAGGGATTTGGGTTAAGATAGTCATAATATAAAACTTGAGAGTTCCTACACAAATACAAGCATACAAAAACTAAATGCTAAAATGAGAGCAAACATTTAGTCCAATTTTACTACTAGCTGTAGCGCCAAAGGAAATACAGTGTTATAATCAAGAACATCTGAATTCCCATGTTCACGACAGCACTGTTTACCTAAGTAATACTTGGAACCAACTTAGATGTTTGTGAATGGATAGATGGGTTCAAAATACAGTATAATGCCAGGCATGGTGGCACAGGTTTGTGTACCCAGCCCTGTGGAGACTGAGAAAGGACAATTGAACATTCAAGGTCAGTATAGGAAGCACCCTACCACTATGGAGATTGAATCTAAAAAAATTATAAACTAAATCAAAATAAACACTCTATATGCACAATGTATTATTGTTCGGCCATATGAAAAAGAAAAATCTGCCATTCTCAGCAGCTGGGGCAGAATTCAGAGATAATTTGCTGACTGAGATAATGCAGGTATGGAGACAAACGCTGCTGCGTGCACTCACTACTATCGTTCCCAGTCGCTTAAAAACACCTTAAAAACAGAGAGTGTACTCCCAGGGACTCTCAGCAATCTGCTTTCCTAAGCAAGATACATAATAACATAATAACAGCACCAGTTGGCATGGTAACATAGAAATGGAAAACTACACATAGTCCCACCCCTAGATGCAGAGTTACAAGTGCTCAATGCTCCTGAGACAGGAAGATTCAGTACCCTTAATGAACAAGCTCCCACATAGGCTGTCCAACCCTAAGTTGTTAGTCTCACAGAAATATGAATAAAATAGCTGATCATTTGAGAGCTGGCAAGATAACGCAGTCATTAATCGTGAGTAGTATTTCTTTTTCAGAGAACCCACGTTTGGTTTCCAGCACCCATGTCAAGTGACTCACAATCTCCTGTAACTCAAGGGCAAAGAATATGAGTCTCTTTTCTGGACTCTGTGAATACTACACTCACATGTTCATACCATGCACACACAAAATTAAAAATGCATGCTGACAAATAGCAACAGTTCTTAATATAGTACTAAAAAGTAGAATAGAACTCATTAGGGGCATAGGAGGGGAAGCGGAATGAGGGTAGAGACGGTGGATAGTGGAAAACAAAATATTCTAAGAAGATGAGAAATTTCCATTTTGGGAACATTATTATTACTATAGCAAAAATCATTATACATTCCAAAGTATAGGAGTAAAGTAAGTAAAGGAGAATAGAAGGTTCCTACCTCAGAAAAATAATAAATTTTTAGGAATTAAAAATCTTCATGAGTACAAATATGTCACCATTTTTGCACATACGTATAATATTTTATATTCTATCAAATAAATAAATATAGATATTACCTATCATTTAAAATTAATATAATTTAAGCAAAATCTCCTGTTTTCAAGAAAAAAATATAATTACTATATTACCCATAAATTCTGTTCCTAGAGTTATGGCCAAGAACTTTGAAACATGTACACATACTTGTGTACATGCATATGTGTGCATGTGCATGTGAGCATGTGTGTGTGTGAATATACATGCAAGTGTGTGCTAGTAAACTCTAGAACTCCAGATGAATATCTTCCATTATTATATTCTATTACTTTTTTGAGACAAGGTCTCTCATTGAACCTTGAACTCACATGTTTGGCTAAACTGCCGGCTTGCTCCTGGTGATGCTCTGTCCTGTGTTCCTCAGCACAATTAGAGATTATAGTTCCAGGAGTCCTCTGGAGTGTGCTCCTCGGAGCTGAGACTACAGTCCTGGGAATCTTCTGGTCTGTGCTCCTCAGCACTGAGATTGCTGTCCTATGAGTCCTCTGGTCTATGTTCCACAGAGCTAAGACTACAGTCTAGGGAGTCATCTGGAGTGTGTTCCTCAGTTCTGAGACAGTCTTGGGAGTCTTCTAGTGTGTGTTCTTCAGGGTTGATATCACAGGCATACTATTTCACACCTGCCTCTTTGTTTCATGAGCTCTGAGGCTCCAAACTCAGTCTTCAGGCTTGAACAATAAATTGGGTCATTTCCTATGTTCTCAAACAATATTTGATTTGTATTTCTTCATATTGTAATTTAATTACTGCATTTCTTCTTTCCTCTTTTCCCTCCAAATCTTCACATATTCATCCTTTACCCTCTTTTTCAAATTCCTGACCTCTTTTCTGACAAATTGTTATTACATACATATATGTATACATGCATACATAAATTCTAAATATAGCCTGATCCACCCATTTAACGCTACCTCTGTATACATTTTCAGGACTAGCAGATTGTTACTGTACAACCATAGTTGTCCTTGTCCCTGGAGAAGACCACTTCTCTGGCTCGCATGTTTCCTTTAGTACTTTATAAAGGACTGAGGTTTCACGGGTTTTCTCTGTCCAGTTTGGCATGTCCATTGGTGTCATCCTTATACAGCTTAGGTTTGGGAAGTCATGCTGGTGAGCCTTTATGGGTGTAGCTCCTGATGTTGCTAAAAGACACAATCTCACAGCAAACTCGCTGATCCTCTGGCTCTTCCAACTTTTCTGTACCCCTCTTGCTTGAGCATTCTTGCGAGAGTATTTTGTATATCTATTATTTGGGAATGGGCTGAGCAACTCTACATTTTGATTGATCGTCATTTTCTGTAGTGGTCTCTGATTGATTTTGGTTTTGTATTGGTTGCCATCTGTTGTAAAGAGAAGTTTCCTCATTAAGAAGTGAAGACTTCGCTTACCCATAGTTATGAGGACAAATGCTTGCAGATTGTTATTAGGGATTATGCTCATTTACAAAAAAGTCCTTTACATGTAGTTTCTTTATCATTCATAATAGTGAAAGAACAAAAATAATTAAAAATATTTATCATTTAGTTAACAAGTAGACAGTGTGTTGTATATTTTCACAGTGAATTATTTCAACACCTTCGACAAAACAAAGGAGCTTGTGAAGAAAGGTGGACATAAAAGTTTCATGTGCTCTGAGTCCATTTATAAAGATGTCCGTATAAGCAATTCCACAGAAAAAGACAACTAGTTTGAAGTTCCAGAGGGAACAGGTTCTTAAGCTGTGGTTCACAACTAAATATGAGGATAAAAAACATTGGCAACAACTAAAGGCTTCTGAACGTGCGGTGCCCCAAATGTTCACTGAGATTGAACATATAATGAATCTAATGTGTTTCCAGGAGTATTACCCATATTGCCCTTCACAGATGAACAACATTCCACTTGGCACTGGGCCCACTCTCACACCGTGTAACACCAACAAATGCTGCCGCTAATACCTCAGCTGGCATTACAAAGCAAGCTCTTAGCTTCATCCTTTTCCCACGCATGTAAACTTTTCTGCATACTGCCATTCCTCAGCATGTAAGTATGCAAGTGTCACACGATTGCACCTTTAGACATACTGTATTAGGATGCTTGATTTTAAAAATGACTGCTATCCCCTTCAAAATGAAATGTGTTCAAAACAACAGTAATAATCAAAGCCCTTTAATTTGTCTCTTAAAGATCATTTTTGTATGAGTACATATGGACATTAGATTTTTCAGTTGAGTACAGAGAAATATAATTTCATTGAAGTAGAATTCATTTGAGAAATTATTAGTAATATTTATTTACAGTTTTAACTATGAATAAGTGGCTGATTTACATGGAAAAGGTAAAAATACTGATGACAGTAGAGCAGAGCCTTCACTAGCAGTGTGTGCACAGCTGAACAAGGAAGACATACACCATGCCATCTCTGTAATGTGAATGGACTCAAATAATCACAATACCGTGGAAAAATGCCTTTCCTTAATTTGTAATGAAACCTTGGCTGCAGAAAGCATAAACTGAGCCAAACTAAAACAACACCTGAACACCAAAACTGCAACATACTGCAACAAAGCAAAGGAATGTTGTGAACAACTTTAAAAATCCTAAAAATTGATCAAAAGCTGTGATTTGATAAATACGTTTCTACAACGAAAATATTTTCTTGCACCTTACAAAAGTACTTTGATTGAAAAAAAAATAAGACGACCTAGCTGATGGGAAATTTTGTGTAACCTGTTAGTTCTAAATGTCAGAAATTGTCCATGGGAGAAAGTAGGAGGATGAAGTTCACACAATTCCTATCTGACACTTTGTCTGAAAGATACCTGAAATTGGTATTGGCCAATTCCAGGCATTTATTAATAGTCTTAAGGGTAGTCAAACATTTGAAACTGGTATTTCCAACATGGCACGAAGTTGCCAGTTTGTGCAAAATATGTTTATAAGAACTTACATGAGGTCTAACCGATTTGTTTTTAATATTTTGCAAAGGTACAGAATCCAGTAGTAGGGATGAAGTACTTCTCAAGGAGAAGGAAGAGAGAAGGTATTGGATCAGGGTTGGGTACCACCAAATATCTGACCAGTGACTCTGAAGAGAGGGAAGGAACACAGAGCACAAGGACTACAGAGTGCGGGAGGCTAAGGGACACTGATTAGAACTGTAAAGGAAAAAACAGCTGGGAAAATGGAAGTCTCTCCCCCTACTTACTCTTCTTTTGTAAACAAGAATAAAGAAAAACACATCTGGCCTCAAAGACACCAATCAACCAATAAGCAAACCCCTTGGATGTA
The DNA here is from genome assembly GCA_001685075.1 of Bramus lutescens. NCBI lineage: Eukaryota > Metazoa > Chordata > Mammalia > Rodentia > Cricetidae > Bramus > Bramus lutescens. The sequence goes on along the minus strand of LOEQ01009888.1, from coordinate 22,528 downwards.
CGAGCTATATCTGTCGGAAGCAGAAGGTAGACAATCAACCAGTCCCACTGCCTTGTGTTATCATCCATCAAGCTGGAGAAAGGAGGGTACAGATCCTCAGAGGATCTCAGTGATCCAACGGCTGTACCAGGAAGAGGACAGCTCTGTTGACAGAGCGTCTATGTGGCATTCAGGCAAGACTGAGTTTAATGCCCATTGATGCCTAGAACCACTCTGCAGATAGAGGGAAACAGATCGGTAGTTTGAATTGAGATCAGTGTGTGTGTGGCAAATCAAAACCAAAGTAAAGAGTTAGATTTCCAAACACCAAAGCCTCATCCTTACTCACTAAGGGTACAAGACTGGAGACCCACAGAAACATGAGAACGCTACACAGTAGCTGAAACAAGCAAACTTAAGCAAAGACCACTGTGTCAGACAGCATAGCCCTGGTAAGAGGAAAGTATCAGGTCAAATGCAAACACAGCATGGAGCAGACCACATCACAGCCTTGGCTGTGAGCATGTCTGCTGGAAAAGTCAGAGCTGGTCCAGTGGGCAAAATTGAGAGGTTATACCACATACTGAAGCTTGGACAACTTCTAGGAGTAAGTTGACCTATTTCTCCTATGATTTCTAGGGGAGAAAATCAAGTTCCATAGCATCCAGCTGGATCTCTACTCCCCTATGATCTTGCATACTAGCAAATCTGGCCAAGAAGGATTTAAATGAGACTCAAGCAAGCAGGTTTTACATGACACACTTGTGGAAGAGTCATGGACATGCAATAAACCAGGAAAATCTCATATCATGGCATCAGAACTACAACAGACTTCATGGTAGAAACTATGAAATATATATATATATATACTCTTTTCAATAATAATTCTAAATATTAATAATCTTGATTTTTCTATCAATAAAAAAGACTACTGCTTTGAAATTGCGTCTCCTAGAATTGTCAGAAAAGTAATACCCATTAAGTCTCATTAGCATACCTGCCAAAACATGACTCAATCAAGGAGGGCACCAACAGACATGACAATGTGGAAGAATAAAAAGTTGTATGGGTTCAACCCTAAACAAAGAACTATAGGCAACTAAGGAATGTCTAGAGTAGGAGAAAGCTTTTTCCCAAGAAGAGCATAATGATCAGTTGTTCAGTATTCAAACACATAAATCTATAGATAGAAATAGATATAGATGATATTATATATTATACACGCATATATTTGTATGTATATATATATGCATATACATATATATATATCCTAAGTACATACATATGCCATGAATTTGAAAGAGAATAGTGGGAGGAAAGTACATGAGAGGATTTAGAAGAAGGGAATAGAAGAGGGGAAATTATGTAATTATATTATAATCTCAAAAAATAAAACAAAAATCCATGGCTATGATTACCAACTTTCAGCTGAAGTATTTCTCAAATATTTAAGTTTGTGTATTATAATAAAATACAAATTACACTGATTTACCATTTGGAAGCAAACAAAGAGAGAAACAAACTAAAGTTAGCACAGGCATTTGTCTAGAGGATGTGAGGGGCTTGAATGTCTAACTGGCTGTAAAAACTCAAGCTAGCTTTCCTCTGAATTTTGCACATCTTGTTAAGATTCTATTGCCTAGAAAGGCTGTCACGTACCTTCGTTTGCTGTCACAGTTTTGTGCTGAATTTAAATCCAGAAAATTAAAAAAAAAATCTGAAAACACTAGCTGAGTGCCCGTGGAGTTGTAATGCAGACTTTAAAGATCATGGTCATTGATTTGGGTTGGTCTCATCCTCATGCTTTTTCCCCGTTGTGATTCAGGCAGGCTTTGCACTAACCTTGAATCTTGGTATTTATACAATATTTGAAGACATGTGATCCTCGAGATTGGGGTACCTTAGCAGTTTGATATTGAAATGTTCATTCAAATGTTCTGTAGGGAACAACCTCTTTGTCAAGAGGAGGCAGCTTCTGGTGCTTGATTCAGAGTCACTAAGCCTGACTGTCTGCAGGTGTCACAGTCTGTCTGTGACCTCTACCCCCATTTATCTTTCAACAAAGTCAATTTGCACTGACATCTTCATTTGCCATCTCAAGAAATTGCATTAAGGCATTACTTTGGAGGAATTTGTCCAGGTGCGGTTTATATATACTCAGAGTGATGTTTCCTGCAAACTCTCCCTTAGGCTGATGAGCTGTCTAACTTACTCAAACATATATTTCAGTTATTAACACTGCACCTTAAGTATGAAATGGAAAGAATAGCACAAAGGATACTCACTATTCTGCCAATCATATCAAGAATCTGGGAACTATCTTAATTTCTCTTCCAGAAACATTTGAATTGCATTTTTTTAGATAAAACTTGTGTCGTTAAACTTTGTCTTTGCCTATAATACTAAGAATTTGTTCTTCAAAAATGATCATAAAATCACATGTGTTGATTACTACACTAGGGATGAATTCTTTGTTCCCTTCAGTTTGTGAACAGAACCCTGATGCCTGGAACTGACTGTGATTCATGCTAATTGAGCTGTTGTGTTCATGAAGAAAAAGACATCCAATTATTAAAGAAAAGACATTTGCCTTTAGCTTATTTAGATTACAAAAATTATTCCCCTGAAGTGTAGAAGTAACATTCTGTGACTAACACTAAAGATTGTATAGGTTACATCAGGAAGTCATTTCCTACATACATAACCCGTCAAACTAATTTCTATCATTAGGTGTATGTGATGTTATTTTGTTATGTACATAAGCATATGAATAGGGAATGACTAGCCCAGATATTCTATTTCCTACAGTCTACAGAAGCCCATACCTGGTGCCGAGGATACACATGCCAAAAAGAAACCTTTCCAACTCCTCATAAGTTTATGGAGTAGATTAAGCAAATGGAAACACTTGGTCCCTAGAGATCTTTGAGCATTTGGAAGAAAGCTGGTGCATCGACACTGAAATATCACTAGGCTTCATCCTACCTCCTCTAGAATGTCCCAGCAAGTTCCCCTACCAAGAGCGCTGATATAAATTATAGAGCATCCTGGTTCATCAGCACAAGCTCTTGGTGTGGGAATCCCCTCTGTGTGCTGTGATTACCATTAATGAACAAAGAAACTGCTTTGGGCCTGTAGCAAGGAGAACTTAGATAGGCAGGGAAAACTAGGCTGAATGCTGGGAGAAAGAAAGGCAGAGTCAGAGAGAAACCATGTAGCCACTGGAGGCAGATGCTGGTTGGAATCTTGCCAGTAAGCTACAGCCACATGGCAATACACAGATTAATGGGAATGGGTTAAATTAATATGTAAGAGTTAACCAATATGAAGCTAGATCTAATGGGCTAAGCAGTGATATAAATAATATGGCTTCTGTGTGAGTAATTTGGTTCTGGACAGCTGGGATGAACAAATAACTCCCTACAACAAACTCTGACTCTTTTGTGAGGTCCAGCTATGGAGCATTTAAATGGGATTTGTGAACAGAATGTTACAACTTGCTTAATGACAACACAGACCTTCTGCGACCTGACCCTAGATCTGAGGTGGATAGAATGGCTCTCAGAGACAATGAAAAGATCTCTGACATGTTGGACTGTGTGGCACCAAAAGGCAAAGCAGCCTCAGTTCTAGTAATGTCACTTACATTTTAAGAAATGCTCCTGAACAGAAAAGGATTTCAGACACTCTATAGTACAGAATCAGACATAAAAGACCTCCAAATGAGATACAGCATGTTTAAAAAATGTACATAGGCTTGGGAGAGAGAAAAAATAATTATAAAAAGAAGTAAATGGTTTAAAAACAAAATTTTTAAAAAGGCAGAATAAACTTGTAGAAAAAAGTAAAAGGAATAAAGAAAATAAGCCTTGTAAAGATGGAATATATACAGAGAGTCTGGACTATGTATATTATTTTTGTTTTCTTTGAATTTTTTAGACTTCAGAGAGACATTTGATTCTGGGATCTGCTAAGTTAAACCAACTTATATGTTTTAAAGTTTTCTTGACTTCAAAATTGAGTCTAAGAATATGTTGCTTTGTAAAAGAGGTTCTTTTATTTCCACAGAAAATGAGAACCTGTAGATGTCTTCCAGACTAATGTGGTTTAATGGACCAAGATACCCTGAAAGGTCACTGTGAACACCTCCTAAAATTACATTGTCCAACAAAATGCAGGGAGCAATTTGTAAAGAACTATGCCCGAATTCCCTAAACATCTTATAAATTTTATAAATATTTGTATACATTTAAAGAAGGATATAATATAGAGATCAATACTTTGCACTGGTATGGGTCTTGCTTTATTGATACAAATTTGAAGTCAATTTTGTTATATGTATATTTCTGTTCTTGAATAAGGTATTGTGTTTATGTGACTCATTTAAAGTGTAATTTGTAATTAAGAAATATAGGTTAAAAGATAGTCACTATAATAGTCAAATGTGTAGTCATGTTAGTTTGGTTTTCTCGATGTACAGAGATATGTTTCAGATGGATTGGGATTCTTCAGATCTTTCAAAGACCTTCAGAATATGGTATTTAAGATGCTTAAAACTTAGAATTTTTGTGGCAATGAGACACATCTGCTCCCGGTAGCATCAGTATACTTCAAGAGGATGATGGGCATTGAAGAGGCTCCTCATGGATTTTGCTAACCATTTGGGAAAGAAACTGCTCTTTCCTGGACTGTTTGATGTTAGTCTGCATAAACGGAACATGCAGGACCCACAGAAAAATGACTGCTGAACTTGTCTAAAAGAAGGTGAGACTGTCCTATGAGGTGCATGCTTTATGAGAGAGACTGTCAGACATTCTGCAGGACACAGAAGAAAGTTACTGACAAACTGTCAATACAGGTGGAACTGTCTTTGAATTTTGATACTTCATGAAAAAGTCTGCCAGATACTATGGACCTGTAGGATAAAGACTGCATGCCTCAAAGTTACAGAAGAACTTTAGGTGACTGTCCAGGCAGCGAGATGTCTTTGTCAATTCTAAAGTTTTGGAAGTTGCTTACAATGCACTTCCTATTAATGTTGGTAATATTTTATCTTCTGAGGTCTTGATGGAGTTGAAGAATAGATAGCTATAATTATAGTTTTCCTTAGTTATTATAAAAGATAAATTAGATACAAATATTGTAACTGTAATTCTTGCTTGATACCTGATTTGTTATATGTAATTTTACCATGTTAAAGTTAAAACCTTCCTCTTTATTTAGACAGAAAAGGGGAAGTGATGTGGAATTACCATCTGTAAGCTGTCAATACCATTAGTTAATAAAGAAACTGTGTTGTGCCTGTGCAGGGCAGAGTAGAGGTCGTCAGGGAAAAGCTAAACTGAATGCTGAGAGAAAGAAGGAAGAGTCATAGAAGTCATGTAGCCCCATCAGAGACAGACAGACACTGGACGAAGACTTGCTGGTAAGCCACAACCATGTGTCAATACACATATTAATAGAAATAGATTAAATTAATATGTAAGAGCTAGCCAATAAAAAGCTACAGCTCATAGGCCAAGCAGTGACTTAATTAATACAGATACAGTTTTTCTGTGTGGTTATTTTGAGTCTGGGCAGGCAGGATCAAGAAGTAGCTACATGCAATAATTATCTCTAGATTTTTTATTATTTATCAACTTCTTGAGTGATGTAGGAGGGTCATCTGTCTATGTGTTACTTTCGTTGGTTAATAAAGA